>JAVFBX010169588.1:0-15007 GCA_034783855.1 Mopalia kennerleyi
AAAATACCCTTGAGTAGGATGTTAAACAAACACATTTTATGGCTGTGCTAGTGTTGATTACACCAATGTCTTATAAGCAAAATACCCTTGAGTAGGATGTTAAACAAACACATTTTATGGCTGTGCTAGTGTTGATTACACCAATGTCTTATAAGCAAAATACCCTTGAGTAGGATGTTAAACAAACACATTTTATGGCTGTGCTAGTGTTGATTACACCAATGTCTTATAAGTGAAATACCCTTGAAGATGGTGTAAAACCCCAACCAATCATTGCCTTTAATCTATAGCAATTATAAATCTGAAACAATGTGGCTGTGCATTTGTAGAGTTTTTTATAAACAGTGATCCACTTTAAAATTAAATTATTTCATGCTTTATGTCTTCTCGTCCTTTAAGCAAAATTCTTAATTCGAGAGTAATTTTTTTAGATAATATTGAAAAATATCTGTATGAGATTTTATTAGAGGTGCACATTTTGATAAATGTTTATAAATATTTAATACTCTTCACCCTTTCAAACCTTCTGATTCCGTCTCTGCCATACTCCTATTTTTCCCCTCAAAGTGAAAATCTTTCCATCATAATAGTTCTGTGTATATCCAGTTCTTTGGTCTGTGATACATTATTTGCTTTCTCTGTACAAGAAAAAGAGGCAAAAGGCTTTATCTATTCAATAAAATTAAAAAAACTCCTTTGATAAATTTACCATTTGTTAACATTATTGATGTTTGACTATTTACAAATCAATTAGGAATTGAAGTGGTGAGAGTGTTTGAAATGTGAGTTCGTCTCTGTCAAGCTGTGTGCAAGGATACGGTTTAAACATCCGACTCTGAGATCTGTTAGTACTCTGACTGATGGAAACACTTTGACTCGGCTGACATTTAATGTAGGCAATCTCACCCCAATAACACTTCATCAGGGTAATAGAGTCTGTCCTCACCAATTGTTCCCCTGGTAACTTTCTCTGCTCAGTTACAATGTGTAAACGGTTGTCAGTGACCTCCCCTTTGTAGAGCTATGATTGCCATGTGGGGGCAGCACTACACCTGCTGACAGAGTTCAAACCATACCCCACTAACCATATCCAGATCATACACACAGAAACCGACTAGCTACTTATCTAAGTTTTTTCCTCTGTAATTTGTTTACGGCGCTCGTGATTGTCAGTTAAAGTTTTTCCCCTTATTGTTAATTAGGCTGTTTATTTCTGCAGTTAGAAGTCGCGAGGAAAAGGTTCATTTGAGCTGGCTAGAAAAAAATGCCTCTAGCCAAACACATGTATATTGGAAGAGTCTGACTAAACTCAGTTTTCTCGAAGTAAACACTCAGCTCTTTGTCTACTTACTTCTGAGTTTTCCTGATACTTCTTTGTTTATTGCCTAGTTTCTCAATCTTTTACATGTGAGACGAGGAAAGTTTAATACTCTAGCATTGCACCTTATGACACCCACTTCATATTCCTGAAATCAAAACTATAAAGTTGTAAGCAAAGAGGTATGTCTGGCAAAAACACATCGCACTTGTGTTAAACTATTCAAAGGTTGAATAAACAAAATTATCAGGAGTCTTTTAATTAATGGGAAAATTTAATGTTTTAGTTGAATTTTTGCCTACCAAATTCCCTCTATCTGCTTCAAACTGTTAAGCTGTTGGTTTTAGTGGAAACCCCTTGGTGCTAAGGAGAGTTTAGGCTTTTTGGCTTCTAGCACTGTCAATTTGTACATGTCATTACATTTTTTGTTAATAATGGTGTCATATGTGGTTTAATTGACTTTATCCAACGAACTGTCATTCCATCTTATTAGTGAAATACTATAGTTAAAAATCCCAATAAAACAAAAACAGATGGTCTTCCAGACATGAGAAAAAATATATTTTGCATTGTTCTACATAACTGTACATTTTATTTTTAAGTAAATCAAAAATTGAGTGAAATTCTTGAAAGAAAAAAACATACACGTTATTAACAGCTCAGGTCTGTGTTCTAATGTGCGTTCATAAAATAATAATGGCATAAATTTATATCACAATTTGTTACCTCATACACACACATATGTCTATATAATTTTTTCTTGATTTATAGGGACATCGATATCGTCTTATCACAGCTTGATGTCTGATTGTGGAATGGAAGAGAACATTGTTCACTGTCTACAAACCCTTTTGGACCTCTGGTCAATCTGATTTCCACTACATAGTACAGTATAATTCTTCGGATCATTTCTATACAGCTCTTATCGGGGCTCCAGGATTTAATGTCAACCTGCTCACAAACCCAAAATGTTTGATCACAAATTTCTATCGAAATCCTTCATAAGGCACAAACAGCTCTCTGACTAAGGGCAGTGTGAACAGTAGCAAAGCTGCATTTAACTAGCACTGGAGGAAAACGGACTTTTCAACGTTATTGAAAGGCATCACATCTTGGTTGTGCTACCGCTGTTAAAAAAGCGAAATACCCCTTAAGCACAGCGTAAAACACCAATGAATCATAAGCATAAGTTTCAAAAGTGTTCTGCAAGAGCATTCTGGCTGAGGGCTGGACAGTTTGTTTAGAGAGCAGCAATGCTGTCTTTACTTAGCACTGGAGAAAAATGAACTTTCAAGTATTATTAAAACACTTCACATCCTAGTTTGTGGTCATATAAGTGAAAAAGCACAGCATAAAACTGTGTAGTTTTCATTATACTCCTCGGTCATAAACTATAAAAAGCTATCAGCAGATTTGATCGATTCCCAGGACAAATAAAGCACCTGAAATCATTTATTTTTTGTGGATATTCACAAAGTGGAAGTATATTGCGATAAGATTTAGACTTTCTGATACTCAATAAAATGTTATTTTTACTAAGTATGTATCAAATTGTTTCAGCTGGTTGTTCCTTTATGTGTGTGTCTGATTTCTTTATTTAGTTTACAAATAGTATAAAAGATCAAAATGGATGGAGTGATAACAAATTGAGAGAAAAGGCAGCAGCCGTTTTTCTCATCCTACAGGTTAACGAGATCGCGCCCGCCTGACCGTATATGAGTGAGTCACACGATGTGGCTCTGGCAATCCGGGGGTGGGTTTTACGAGGTTTCATCCCGGTTTTCTACTTTAATTAGGCAAGGAACAATGTGAAGTGGACAATCCGTCATCATTTAAGTGACCTACCCTTGAGTATGACGTTGAACCACAAACAAACAACTGCTGCCAACAGAAAAGTTTTCTTCCATCAGTTCTGTGATATTATCCTTTGCTTTTAAACTTTCACCTGATTTACAATAAACATATGAATCTCTGAATAGTTTTATTTGTTTGATGGGCCTCCGTAACAAGATACAACATATAAGATTACAAAATTTAGAGTTTTGAAAAGACAATAAATCGTAATTGAAATTTATTAGTATCAATAATACGTGCAAAGTTTTATTTTAAGTTTATGTTAGTTTTGTCAGGATTGATATTCAATTGATAGCCATAGAACATCACGAATGGTTAACCACTTAACACGGTCTCCACGCCCCACACTATAGCTTTATTGAAACACAATTTCTGTGCCGTCTAACTAGTATTGGACACATTGACTTCCACATATAATGGCTTATGTCATTCAATCATTAGTATGCATGATTTCCCATTTGATAAAGAATGTACCTTGGCGATTCTCGACCTCGATTCAGTACTTCTTCACCATTGTCGGATTCAGCTTTTTCTCCACTCTGTAAGCGGCTGAAGTTTTACGGCAGGTTTGCTTCCATATTATTTCAATGTACAGACAGAGCAAAGCGCATGTCGTTCATATTAGGCGAATTGAGGTGAGATTTCATTATTATCAAAACCTAGTCACCTGTCGGTCAACAATTAAACATTGATGTTCACAAGATCCTTGTTTCCATGAAGTATTTACCGTACGTTAATTGCTTTAGTGTTTTATTTACTACTGTCTTCTTTCTTTTGGGTTTTTCATTGCCTGTGATAACGAGGATGGTTTCCTTTACCTCTCCAACTGAAACCCCATTTTATGACAGAAATAAACACAAGCACGGCGTAGTACCACAATCCAAATGACAATACACACTACAATACTAGAAAACCCTCTCTGTGAGGATCATATGACATTTGCCAAATGTGTGGAGCAGATTTGCGTCTGTATATAACTGTCTACTATACCACTTGCTCTCTAAGGTTAAAACCCTGTTTACTATCAAACAAACCAATTCACACTTTTCTCTGACTTGTCCGCAGGCTTTGTAGAATCTTCAAGTATCTTTTGCTATGGTACAATCCTGAAAGAGTCCTTGATTAAAAAAAAGTCTGTAAAATGCTACCAGGCAAGGTCGTGCACTAGAAGAATGAACAAATTATTAAATATTTTAACAACTTTGTGTCCTCTCGGTAGCCGTACAAACCATACAATGTAAAAGCAAGTCCTACATGAACAAATCCAATTTGGACAATTGTGAATTTTTTACTCGCTTCCAAATCCTTGACATGAAACAATAACTATTGATTGACATATATTATGAAATCCACAATCGCTTCTGTATATGAACTTAAGTTAAGAAGTATTTCTACCCTTGAAAAAAACTCAACAATTAATACGTTTTATATCCATTAGCCTAAAACATGATATTTCTGGTGAGTGTAGAAGTGAAATCTACAATCGCATCTCTATATGAACTAAAGTTAAGCAGCATTTCACCAGTTGATAAAATAGAATTGATACGTTTTATATCCATTTTCCTAAAACTTACGATATTTTTCAATGCGCAAAGCATAGCATATTTCCCATAAAGACAATTTTAATTATATCTTCGTTCATTTATTATTCTCAAATTTGAAAACCCTATATCTAATCAAATATAAAGCGTAAAATTGAAATCAACTTTGAAACCCAACCATAAAGACCACATAAATAATGATCTCATTCCATGCAGAAATCATCTTCAACTTAGTTTTGCATGAATTTGAAAAGTTGCATTCTTACAGTGCGATTTGTAGTTCGATTCCAGCGGATTGATTCCTGTAGTTTCAAGCATTTTGATTGATCAATGGGGAAAAAAGGTATAAAACAGTGGACCAAACAAAAAATGGAATCGCCTCAAGTCGTAATGTCAAATCGTACTGTTGAAATTCACCTTAATCAATATTAGGAATGAGATCTTAACTTTTAATTGTGACAAATATGTGAAATATGTATGGTACTGAGAACACATATATATATATATAGAGAGAGAGAGAGAAGTCAACATCCATACGGAATCCTAATGCAGTAATATTGTTAATAACCCTATATCAGCTGCTGACCAAATGAACTTTAAATTATAGGCATTGTGGATTTCGGGATGTTTTGTTTAACTGATATTTTATAGAATGTATAGCATGAAGTATCCGTACGACTTGGGAACATTTTGTGTAGGCCTACATTTAGGCCAGATTTGACATTTGTATTGCAAATGTATTCAAAATCAAGACCAAGACCATAGGGTCCATCTAGTGTAGTCTGGTCGTAATATACGCTACCATCTTTACATAGAAAACCCAATGTGAAAAATAACTGTTCAGTCCTATTGTACACAGTTGGGTTTTATCAACAAAATCTGTTAAATACAATAAAGTTTTCAAATAAAATGGTAACGTTGAAATGAAGAAAAAAGATAACATGAACTTTTAAAGCATAATAAAGTTGTGAAATAAAGCATAATAAAATGTGGAAGTTAAAACAATCCTGTTAAATTTTTATAATTGTTTAAACGTAATTTTGGACTACATATTCTGGCAACATTTTCAGTTTTCGGGGATATATTTTGGTGGTACCGGTTCTCTTAAAATTTAAACTTTCATTTAATTTCAATTTTACTCGAACATAAATTTATTTACTTGAAAAGCGATACAATTGAAACACAATTTTCAGTTTGTTAAGTAACGAGTTTTATTGTGTAGCAAACAATCGGAAGTTAAACGGATTATTTTGCAGTACATATAATAAAAATAATATAAGTTTATTTCAGACAAGTGTCCATATAATAACTATAATTATTAGCATGTGGGTTATTGCCGATATATTTTTTCGGAAAACAATTGACATGGTAAAATACAATCAGATTTAAAAAATGAATTCATTACCTATACAACTTACTTGCTCAACAGTAATTTCCGAGTGTACCTCTCAACCAGCTCTTTAAGCAAATTAGAATAATTATAATGCATTTCTGGGATGAAGCGGTGTGAAAATTGTTTGAGACTGATAACAAAATATTTTTTTTAAAAGCGTCATACAGACCGTTGCTTTTTTTTAACACCCACTTTTCGAGTGAAGTACAAATGTTTGGGCGCTTGGAAAATGGGACGGATTTATGTGCATATTGCGATAATAAGATATATAAGACCGTTCGTTATTTGTTTAGATACTCAATGAAATAAAGAAAGCTGCTAAACGCACCTTCAGTACTCTTGTCTACCGATACTGTTTCAAAATAATAAATAGCTGTATTTATTTGACTTGGACGTGGGGGAGAATGATCAGCATATGTGAACAAACAGCCTCCACTTCCACTAAATTCCCTAAACCAAAGCCCCATCTCCTCATTTAAAATATTCCCAATAAGGGCCGCCGACAGCGGAATAAACCCATTTCCGTAAAGTTTATACTTTCTTTTCATTTACATCTGCCCGAAGCGTTAAGGACGGCTCGCTTAACCGACTGATAATTTGTTTACCAAGTTACTTTAATCAGCTGTCTGAGGCTTTAATTGGCACAACAATGTGGTAGCAATTTGGAATGTAAATACTTGAGAGCAATGAACGCTATGGGGCTGGCGGAGAGACTGCATTGGGCGTCTCGGATAGCTTGTTCGCCAGCAAACCTGCAGGGAATATGTCCGTCTGTGGGCCCATAGCCCTTCACATTTCCCTTAAATCGGTTACACTTACACTTCTCTTCATTGTGTTGTGGACCATTTATAAATTCCGTACAGATTATTTTCGTTTCTTTTTGAAGATACCAATGTGTTATCAATTTAAGGTAGCCAATATTAATAATTGGAAATAGTTTAAAAGTGTATTGATCGTACCGCAGCTACCTGTTGATATCACTGCAGGAACTCGTCCAAGAAAGCAGAACTCGTTCAAGAAAGTCGAAAATGTAACCGATCTTAAATCGTTACATTGTTACATCATATCCATGTCAACCATTGAATATGTATTTCACCGTTCTTATGCTTTCGTTAAGAAAAACTGGAGAACAGAAACTATTTTTTCTTTTTATTGCTGAAAAACACTGAAACTTTTTCTGAAACAGAAACTTTTTTCGGTAATCAGCAGTATACGACCGTTCTTCTGAAACAGAAACGGCTAACTGTCCGGTAATCATCTACACTACACTTATTAGCCTGAAACAAATTGTGTTTGGGTCCGGTAATGAACAGTACGACCATTCTCCAGAAACAGAAACTGCTGTTTATCAGCAATATCGGACCATTTTTTAAAAACAGAATCTACTTTTTTTACAGCCATTTTTTAAAAACAGATGTGGTTATTTGTCCGTTAATCTGATCTACTGCCGGAAACAGAGGCTGTTGTTTGCCCGGTCCTCAACAGGACGACTATTATTTTGAAACAGAAGCTGCTATTTGCCCGAATGATACAACAATTCTTCTGAAACACAAACTGCTATTGGTCCGGTAATCGGCAGTACAACAATTTTTCTGAAACACAACTAGCTATTTGTCCGGTAATCGGCAGTACAACAATTCTTCTGAAACACAAACTGCTATTTGTCCGGTAATCGGCTGTACAACAATTCTTCTGAAACACAAACTGGTATTTGTCCGGTTATCGGCAGCGAGACCATTCTTCTGAAATAGAAGCTGCTATTTGTCTTCATGGTTACTACGGCCATTCTCCTGAAGCATGTATTTTAATCCGCTAATCGGCAGTACGGTCATTCTTCTAAAACAGAAATTCCTATTTGTTCGATAATCAGAAGTACGATTATTCTTCTGAAACAGAAATGATTTATTTCCGGCAAACAGCAGTACAATCATTCTTCTGAAATAGAAACTGCTACTTGTTCGATAATCAGCAATACGACCATTATTCTGAATAAGATAATCAGCAGTAAGACCATTCTTCTAAAACAGAAACTGCTATTTGTTTGATAATCAGCAGTGGGACAATTCTTCTAAAACAGAAACTGCTATTTGTTTGATAATCAGCAGTGTGGCAATTCTTCTGAAACAGAAACTGCTATTCGTTCGATTATCAGCAGTACGACCCTTCTTCCGAAACAGAAGCTGTTATTTGTTCCATAATCAGTAGTACGACCATTCTCTGAAACCGAAACTGCTATTTGTTCGATAATCAGCAGTGCAACCATTCTTCTGAAACAGAAACTGCTATTTGTTCGATAATCAGAAGCGCGACAATTCTCTGAAACTGAAACTGCTTTTTTTCCATAATCAGTAGTACGACCATTCCCCTGACACATAAACTAGTATTTGTTCGATAATCAGCAGTGTGCACAACCATTCTTCTGAAACAGAAACTGCTATTTTCGATAATCAGAAGTTCGACAATTCTCTGAAAAATAAACTGCTATTTGTTCAATTATCAGCAGTGCGACCATTCTTCTGAAACAGAAACGGGTATTCTTTCGTGATCAGCAGAGCGACCATTCTGAGACAGAAACGGCTATTTTTTCCCAATAATCAGCAGTACGACGATTTTTCTGAAACTTAAACTGCGTGTTGCCCGGTAAGAAGCACTATACCAGAAACATCTAGAACAAGTTTGTTTTAAGGCAAGTAACTAAACAGTCATCGTGCCGAAAAACATTTGAGCTCTTTATCAGCAACAATAGGTTCGTTTGTCTTGTCTGCCTTTAATGACCGTACTTACTTACCCAGATCAAATACATGGAATACTTTGAATGTATTGATCTATGTTCATATATTGCTTATATATGGATAAATATTCAAACAAGTTTATAATGTTGCAACCATAAGGACAATTAATTGCCATTATGTAAAATATTGATGAATGCAACGTGTTATTTTAATTTTTTTTTAAGCAGGGTAATAACAAATAATATCCTAAAATGAAAAGCTTAACTTTAACGAGGAAAAATAACGATTGACGGGAGAATTGGCCACAGTTTTAATAGAGCCTTAATAGTGGTTCAATTAGATAATCTCAATGGTTTCTTTGGATTATTTAGCCTGTAGGAGAAAACGCCCAGAGCTATATGGAGTTGTAAATAGGGAGGGAGTTTAACATCGTGTGTGATCTGAGACACGTGAGCTGGGGTTTGATATAAACAGTCAGCATGCCGAATCACGGAGGGAATGTCTCATATACAATGAATATTCATGATACGCCCTCTACTGGTAACTTGAACAGATTAATTATAAAGCCATTGCTTCAGATATTCCCAGTTTAACTTGCCGTTTTGGACTGCCAGGAAGCAATTGGGAAGGATGGGTTACTTGGGTAACTCTCTGATTTTAATTACTGACAAATGAACTGAACGAGAAGGGTGATTATATATCGATGTCTAATCCAAAGTAACGCAAAGGGATACATTGGTTGTAATAAGGATAGTTATGGCAGCAGAGGGACTAAAGTGACTAGCTATCCAGACCCAACAGGACCACTCATCCAAGAAGAAATAGCTAGCCCAGCAGCCGTTTGGAGTTTATTTTGAATTTTTACTAAAAACAAAGATGATAATTTGAATAACTTTGATATCCACCAGAAGTTCTTCTGAATAATTGCTTCCAGTTAGTGGTATATAAGCGCCATTGCAAAGAACACTAGTGACAATGTTCAATATTGTTTGTTTAAAGTATTTCTGAAGTTATTCATTGGATCACAACTGCAGGTGAATTTTGAGAAGTAAAAGTGGACTTATATTACGTTGAGGGTCGGGCTTTTAACTTCTCATAGTAATTTTGTAAATCACTTGACCAGTGACCACAAACTTATGAAACAGTGAACACCCGAAATGAAGAGATCTAGACGGTCGTCGTTCTTAATTCGGGACCTGTTGTCCCCTGGCGGTTCTGGACATCTGTCTCCGGTGGGGTCTCGTGGTCTAGCCTATGCACACCTCAGGGGGACACCACAGATAAATCTGGCTGTGTCCCGTCCGTCTCTCACACGTATCTTCGCTCATCATCCACCGTACTTCCCGGTGGGTTATACTTGTCCATCTTGCCCAGCGTGGACATCGGGACCATGTCTGGGTTTAATCCATGGCAAATGTTTCTTCTCAAATAAAGGTAAGTTATACGATATAATGTTTGGCAATATACAATCCAAGATATTTTGTACAGTTTATTGTACATGTTCTGGAAGGGAAACCTAAATAAAACTATTTGATGATGTACGGAATTAAAATCAAATGGATTAAAGCTGTCTATAACGGTATGCTTAATCATTTTGTATAAATTGAAATTGTAATCCATCTATATAGTATAATAATCGACAGCGACCAGCCTCTCCATCCTATAAATGTTTGAAGGTTATTAATTAACGTCCTTTAGTTGTACAGGTAATGTGTGCCAGACACAGTCACCCGGCATCTCAACAGGACACTTCCTACGTCACATGCTCTAGTTGTGTTAATGTAGTTATTTACTGTTAGGGCATATCGCTTTCATGTAAGTGAAATTTCCATGGAGCCCATTAATATCAATCAATTAGTTATAACTTAATTGTAAAAAAAATCTTATTCCAAAGGCGTAACAATGTATTACTTACATAATTTTTATATTGATTGTAGTTAAGTTTTGAAAATAGGGAAAAGTTGTTTACTTGATGCACGAATGGCACTCAATAATCAGAAATTATAACTAAATTTGTTAAAAGCTTTTTTTTTTGTTCATAAATTTTTTTTATATGTGATGTGATACTTTTTCGAAAAACATACAAAATTTAACAGAAAAAGAACAGATATAGGCCTATTCAACCTTTACGTAAATAGCATTGTTAGTTTAAGTTAAACTTTATATTAACATCTGTCTCCCTTTTATTTTGTCCTTGCCATGTTTGCAGCATTGAATTTTCACGCAGTACTGATATATTCGGTCTCTCTTCCAGGATACCATGCAATATCATACGACCAAACATACTTGTGTGCTCTAGACTGGTCTACAATTATTGTTCATCAACGAATAAACTGCATATGTAACGACTGTAGGCCCTATACGGGATTTGAAAAAATTCTAGAAATGGGTTTCAAACAGCAATTATTAAAACTGCGAAACTGAAATTAAGGGTTTTTAATTTTAAAACCCGCCCCAGAGTCTTATAGTTACTTGTAAAGTGTCAGCGTGACACAGTGTTAAAACAATTTTGCAGAAGTATATCAACAAAACCACAAACAACTTAAACCTTGTGTATAGGACTTATCGGGGTATGTGAAGAGCAGAATGAATCTACAGGAACGGGTTTCTGCCGCTCCCTGCATTACACCACCATGCTGTTTGTTCGGGAATATACCGTACGAACAAACATACGGATAACTGTGGGTTATGACGGTCTATAGTTTATTTGTTCTGAAAAGCGATAGGAAAACAGGGTATAAAACAATAAATGTTCTCAACAGTTCTGTTAGAATTGTCGTCATTAGGCTGGTGGATCTAAATACGTTATTGCTAAATGGGCTAACTTGTGGGTATATTTGCCGCCACTACCACCCAGTAATGGCCGGGGTGGAGGGAAGATCCAAGATAATAAACAGTCACCAGGAAATCCAACACAAAATACTTTTTTCTTGCTATTGAAGGGATGGTGTCCGTTTTCATCTGGATTCAGATGTAAGGCTACATCTATATAGGAGTTACACATCTATGCCGTTTACAATATAATACAAATTTAGTGAAATCGTTCCTGAGTATTTGGACATTTTGTAATTTAGTTTTATATATTTAAATTAATGAATAAAGACAAATATACATGTATGTATGTGTGTATCTGTATATATAAATGCACATACGAAAAATTTGCATTTCCACAAACACTATATACAATGCCCAATCTTTTCTGGTTTAAAAAGTAATAATTGGATTTATATGACTTAAAAGTGTTATGTCTGTTATATACCTGAGGCCGAATCTTCTTATGACCACGTTAAATTGTAAATAAAGGTAAATGCTTTATAATATTTATTTCGTTTTTGTATTGGTATGTTAACATTACTGAACTCCGCTTTGTTTGTAAATTTCCACAGGTGGCATTTTTAGCGGCGATGTCAACAGACTTCGTAATGTCGCAGAGCCTCCCTATCCTTTACCAATACCACTTCCGGTTTATGTACGGTCTCGGGAATCAGAATCCCCTCCCCCGGGCAGTGGGAAGATCCGGAAAAGTCGGCGTAGTCGTACAGTGTTTACAGAACTCCAGTTGATGGGCCTTGAGAGACGATTTGACAAGCAGAAGTACCTGTCAACCCCAGATCGTATCGAGCTAGCTGACACGCTGGGATTGAGTCAAATACAGGTCAAAACTTGGTACCAAAATAGGCGAATGAAATGGAAAAAACAGGTAGGCCCTATACTGTCTTAAGAAGGCAATTAAAAAAGTCATATTAAATAAAATAGAGACAACAAAAGATAAAGAAAGAAAATTAGTGCAAACATGTCCGTAACATGCATTTTCCCACATTCGTTTACAATCTACGTATACAGGCTTAACAATTGAAATTTTTTATTTACCGATATTGTAAAAATGATATGCATAAATGATATTTATTTATTATTCGAGACGTTGTCAAAAACTAAATTAAAACACTAAATTGATACTAGACTACTACCCTGCCTATCGTGTTAATATGATTATTTTGTGGTGCTTCCGATTCTCGAACGGCTAAAATGAAACAATATATCTAAGGTACTGTTTGTTGTTGTTAGCATTGTATTCATGACAATCGCCTTTTCTGTGACAGGTTCTTTCTGCAGGGGGGACCGAAGCTCCAACCAAACCTAAAGGACGACCGAAGAAAAACTCGATACCTTCAGCTGAGGAGTTACAGGCCAGTCAGAGGCAGGATGAACAGGGTAGCGACACCGATGGGAAGGACAAGCCGGAAAATAACACCGCGGGCTTGCCGATATCTACCGTTACAGGACAAATATTCGACACATGATGTGTTCTAAGAGAGAAAAACAAAACATTTGACAAAGCTGCAAATCGTAGAGGACTTTTGTGGCTTCTTGAAATTTACAGTTGTGAGAGAAAATTACAAACATGATGAACTTAAAGCACGTTTTTTTAACGATTTGTAAAAAATAAAATAAAAAACTATGTGAATATATCTGGGTACTTGGTTTGTGTTGATATGATCGATAGTTGCGTAGACTTACGAGAACACTCTATTTAATATAGGATATAAGGAAGCGATTTCTGAAAATGTTGGCGGGTAAGAAATAGAAATAGAACCCATGGCTTCTGATATTTGGCAACCAAATCACCACAAGTGAGTTCAACTGTGTCATCAATCGTGGAACCCTGCGCGAAATTCAACAAGCCTCGTTCGATGCTGTAGCCTACATCAAATGCATGACAGTTTCAAATAGTTGCCATCGCATGATTTTCAATTCTGAGTTGAATTAAACTTTATCATTATAAACTGTTTCTAAAATCTATAAACTTGGATTTGAATGGAAATACAGGGAAATAATGTACCACTATAATACCTAGCTCGTTTCCTTTATATCTCTATATGTACCATCGATATATTGAGCTGAAAACAAACTTGTCCGATAACAAACCCGATTTAATTGCTTTAAAAAGGCAGATATACCTGAAACGCTCTAGTCAGCAGACACCTGCAAAATCACCATGTATCGAAAACCCGTTACGAGACATTGTCTAATTCAGACAACGCTAGAGCCGTAACACTTATAATCTCATTCGGAGCCGTTGTAGAATTAGTCCGTCACTCTCAGAACACGATGAACAAAACAGAAGTAAAACTAAAAAAATACTGTCAGTAAAAGGGTAACTAACCCTAAGTCCGATTCCCCCGAATCAATAAAAAAGAATGAATTCAGACAAATAGGCTATGAATTATACAAGGACACATACATATCGTCAAAAACATGGCGGCGAAGTTCTTCGTTGACTGTTGTGTAGACAGATATATTGTTGTTATTCGGGAGTTTTGGTAACATATTATGACCTTCAATTAGCAGAAATGAAAAGTAAACATGGCTGTTTATTGCTCTGTGATTTTCTTTGGCAATAGCATGTTTATAAACTGTTTACAGGTGACGGACCTATTCTGCAATTAGACCAAAGTATTTAATATTACGCGACTACGCGGTAGTTTTAGTTTTCAGTTGTTAATTGAAACAGCTATTCAAATCATGCAATTTTAGTCGTGCTAATTTTCTTATTCTTCATTAAAACATTATGTGGTTTCTTAAATTTGTAGATAAGTCATAGCATAGGCCTATATTTAACATATGATTTATTATGTACTAATGAATACGTTACTTCTTGTTTTTCTTTCAAACAAATTTTTGATTTAGGTAAAGAAATGTTTAATGTTCTTGGTTTAATAAAGAAAAAGGTCCTAAGACCTTTAAATGTTTTTGGTTTTATTTAAGAAAAACAGGTCTTCATCTTAAAAATGTAATAGTTTGTACATACCCGCAGTTTAGTTATTTTTTCTATGCAATCAAATTTTACAAATAAGTTTACTCCCTTAATCCCGAACTTTTTGTGTGTTTTTTAAAAGCTAGTACGTTAATTCCACCTATGTATACCTAATGAAAAGATACATCATTTATTCGATGGAAATATAAACTGAATTACCTGGAAGCTCAATTTCTGTTTTAAATGTATAGAACTCAATTCTGTACTATTTGCTGTTGTAACATCATTATGAAAATATCAAATATTGAAGACAGTGCAAAACTGAAAGATCATTTTCGTAAGTTTTGGTTGGCCCTGAAAAGGGCCTTTGGAATGTGGGAGAAAAAATTCTCACTTCTTGGTCTTCTTTGGCAG
>JAVFBX010169694.1:0-15007 GCA_034783855.1 Mopalia kennerleyi
CCACGTACGGATCCCCAAGTTTTGCCCACGTTTTTGCAAGTAGACAGCACGCACTTGCAAGTACGGCGGGTTGTGACTCAGGCTTAAGTGTTAGTGATTTTAGTCCGTACGTTTTTTTGGGAGGCCTAAAGCCAGGGTTCCAACCCGCCGTACTTGCAAGTGCGTGCTGTCTACGTGGCAAAAGGTGGGCAAAATTTGAGGATCCGTACGTGGCGAGTACCGCCTCAGTGCGGATTTGGGGGGCACACAGACACGCCGTAGCACCTTTGGTGCGTGAGGAACATAACTAATTTCAGTGCTGCATGAGCAACACTTAGTGGAATAATTATTACACTAAGCGTTACAATTGCAACGCTTAGCGTAATAACATTACACTAAGTGGGGCAGTTGCAACGCTTAGTAGAGTAATCATTAGGCTAAGCGTTTTTATTACATTAAGCGGCGTTACATAGCTCAAGATTTCCAGATCAGTAATGAGCAACACTTTGTGTGTCAAAAGTGGTACCCATTAAAGCTGACAAATTGTCTCTGGTTTATTAACAGCACAATATATAGGTTTAAGTACCGTCTAACCCTTCTAGTTTGTCGCAAGCTTTGTATCCCTTAAAAGTAATAAACGTAAAAGTTAAATATGTGAGAAGCGGAACAGCCATCAACAGTAAAATCTCATTGGGTTAAGGTTATCGCATTTGGTAGCTCTGTTAAAATTCTATGAAAATATCGAAGATTATCCCTTGAAGCGAAACATAGGAGAATAAGGTTATCGAGTATCATTAGTTAACTCACGAATCAGAAGCTCTTTCGACATCACACAAGATCGGTTTGTTTTAAAAGGTCACCAGCAGTATTTTATTTAAAACAAGCTCAAAAAGGAGTTAATTTGATTGTTCTATGAGAGCAGTTGGGATTTCTATGAAGGAAAGACAGACAACAAAGACTAATATTCCAAAATATACATAAAATAATATTTGTTTAATATCAGGTGTTCAATTGTACATATATGAGTACAATATATTGAGAAACAAAGAAACAGGCAAAACATATGAAAATATGTATGTGGAGTAAAATTTAAAAAACATAGCACCCCGGTATATAGGCTCCTCCTATATAGCTATGGGAGACGAGCTACGTTGTCGCGGAATAAAAAATTTGACAACGATCCGAGCAACTTATTGAAAATAGTGTTTTGTAGGTCAACCGTCAGCTAGATTCACCACCAAATTATTAAAACCAATAATCAAGCAGGATATTTTAGCCCACATAGTTTTGAATCGAGCAGTCTCTTTTTGATTGGTTACTTCATTAATATGACAGCTTGCCAGCCCAATGGCTGAAAGAAAGCACCACTGGCAACAAACAAAGACAACAGAGGACAAATACTGGACAATCACAGGATGTAATACAAAGACATCCCACACAGCTCGCCTTTAAGAAGCTCCTTAGCTCTGAGAGCACCTGGCAGGGCAACAGAAACTCCGTGTCTTAAATGACACACACATTTAGGTCCCCTAGTCAAATTTTGTCTGGGACATTTTTCTGGGCATGTCACTTTAAAAACATACAATTGCTGCTTCCATAAGCAGGACAACATTTTATAAGGAGAAGCAAAGAGGGTGCAAATCATTAAAGACATGGCGTTCGAAAAATCGTTTCTCAATTCAGACTACACTCATAATTAATTCTGAGTTACGATTATTTTGAATTTGGTGGTGATTCTAACTTAGTTACAGTTACGGTAAGGTTGATCTACAAAGTTGAAACAATATTTTTCGATGAAAACATAGTTGGTCTCCGACTCTCCATAGATATAGAGTTATAGGGCACCATGACTTGGTATAAAAGTATATAGACTAAGAAATGACAAAACGAATCTACTTTGGCAGGTCATTTAAAATAAACTATAGTGATCTAAGACAACGAAAAATGTTTGATATTCTGCTGAAATAACATAACAACGAGGTAGGCAAAAATAGTGCTGTAAAATATCAGCACTCTATTCATTATTTAGCCGCAACAATTCCCGGAACAAAGTGAGTGCGTAAGTTGTAAATTGACAGCGGGAAAAAATATGTTAAATTTCATAAAATTAAACAAAGTCTTGACATACATAGATTGATACATTAAAAACAAAACAATGAATAAATGTAGAAAAAAAGTAAATGCAAACTGATAGTCTTTTACATGTAGTTCCACCATTTAATATCAAAAACTAATTAACCAATTACCACGTTGATTGATTGACATTTAACACCGGGCTCTAGGGTATTTCACTTTTATGATGGTGAGCTTCTACAACACTTAGTCACACATAGACAACCATAAATGTCAAGTGGTTTGTAGTGTTGGGAAATTTATGTTCTTCCAGGGCTCAGTAAAAACAATAAGACTTGGCTTAGAACATACTTCCTTTATACAGAGATCCTCAAATAAAAGGAGTATGGTTGGTGTTTGCTCAAGGTAAAAAATCAATCTTGATACCTCCAAGAATTTTTATGCCCTCTACGCTGTGCCAATTTATCTTTGAAATGCATTTGCAAACTTTGACTTGAAAATTAAGCACTACTTTGAACTAATATAGTTCCAATTAAACATATGTGGTAAGCAAACTTGCTTATAAATATTGGAGATAAATATCCGACCAGAAAACTCAATGAGTTAAATATATACAACAGAACAATAGAACAGAGTACAATTCAGTGTAGGTTGATAGAGGTCATACGGTTCAACAGCCCCTTTAGTGAAAACATGAAATGACTTCAATTCAGGAAGAAAGCATTTAAAAATCACCTGGTGATTGCTGAGTCACCTGGCGACTGATGGAGCTACCTGTCGAATGTCGATTGATGGAGTCGCCTGGAGATTGATGGAGTCACCTGGTGATTGATGGAGTCACCTGGTGATTGATGGAGTTACCTGTCGATTGATGGAGTCACCTGGTGACTGATGGAGTTACCTGTCGATTGATGGAGTCACCTGTCGATTGATGGAGTCACCTGGTGACTGATGGAGTTACCTCTTGATTGCTGGAGTCACCTGGCGACTGATGGAGTTACCTGGCGATTGATGGAGTCACCTGGTGATTGATGGAGTCACCTGGCGATTGATGGAGTCACCTGTGACATGTCAATTGATGGAGTCACCTGGCGATTGTTGGAGTCACCTGTCGATAGATGGAGTCACCTGGTGATTAATGGAGTTACCTGTCGATTGATGGAGTCACCTGTGACCTGTCAATTGATGGAGTCCCTGTCAATTGATGGAGTCACCTGGTGACTGTTGGAGTCCCCTCATGTGACTTCCTCATATAACTGAGGTTGACAGGTGTACTCAAACATGTGTGCCGTACATTGATTGTTGACTAACGCCCTTATTAAAATTATTTCACTGAGATGACAGTGTTTCAACAGCCTCACAATCACGGGCAACAAACAATGATAAGATAGGACAATCGCAGGACGCAAAACAACAGGCTCAGCCTGGTATTGACTCGGAGCTGTGAGTGCACTAGTGTTATGGTAAGCTCCCAGCAACCACCTGCTCGTCCCCTTGATTGTTTGTTTGATTGGGGTTTATCACCATACTTCAGTACATCTAAGGTGGTCAATAGTTAGATATGTTAACAACTCAACCACAGCCTCAATCAGCATGCGCCTAAAACAATTTTGGTAAAAGACATGGAGTGTAAATTACTAACAAATAATCTATAAGATACCAGTTAAATAACATTGTTTTAAGAAATGTTGACATTCACATTACTAATAATATTAAATACTATAGCAATTATAGCATATTGTAAATCTCTGACTTGATGGATTGGTGTAAATCCACATCTTAAAGACAATGCTAGGTGTAAAAATAATGACTAATAATTATATTAAACAATGTTTAATATGTTCTTTGGCTTCAATAATTCTACTTTAATAATAAATCAAAAAAACAATAAAAATGTCAAAAGAAGTTAAATATCAATCTCAATTAAATAGGAGCCATATAAATCAAACGCAAAATAATATTGCAGTGTTTCAAATTTGTCCAAAGTTTTCCTTTGCTTGTACATTTAAAAAGTGACCATTGACTTATCCTGTAAGAAACATACCAGTAAGATTTAACAAGAGTATACAACGATTAATTCATTTTACACAAATATAGAACACATGACTTACTGGTGGTAAGAATATTTTAACCAAAATAATTATAAATCTTGTAAATTGGCCCACTACAATGTGAGAATGACATATTTATAAAGTGTAGTCGCAACCTATTTTCTCTACCCTTGAGAAAACATATATATTTAAATTAAATACAGATCAAGATATAGTCTATATATTCAATATTTCCTAACAAATAACTTGAAATAAGAGCATATGTTAGCATAACTGATGCATAATAGTGATGCTTTCTTAATATAAGGGCTAGTCCCTAACCAAGGGAAGCTACTTTTGAGGGCAGAAAAAAACTGACACAAACTTGCTAAGCCACGTGGAAACTGCAGGAGATTCTTAGATTCATCGGAAAAAGTGTTTAGGAAGTTTATTAAGGGATACTTAAATGTTCTTATTGGATGAAAAAGTATGCCACAAGCATTCATGATCATCTCAACTTCATTTTGTATGTGTTATGAACTTTTGTTTTAAAAAATTATCTTTGTAATAAGTCATTTTACAATCTTAAATATAGTGTTTTGTAATTACAGAAACATGTCACTGGGCAGGAGTATCAAGGAGAAAAAAAACCCAAAACTTAAAAAATTAAAAGATTGGAAAAGTCTATACTACTGAGTACTGACTACATGTAGATGCCAAAATAAAACAGAACCCAAATTAAATATGTTATTTAAGAGTCGCAGTGATAACTTGTGGCTTAATACAAGACAGAGACCAAAACGGGAAAAAAATTGAAGTACATATTTCCTATTAAGATAAAATATCTGTACACTCAGCATTTTAGAGCTGAATGGCCTGTGTTTGTATGGTATTCTAGACATAACAAGTCTGTGCACATAGTATTCAATCCTATCATAACTCTATGGAGATTAGGAAAAAATAATTTGATACTGCCCAATCAGAAATCCCACATTGTGAGATTACACTGTTGAGTCAGTCTAAAAAAACAGATTGCGTGTTAGTTTATTGATTTTTGCATTATAATAATCCAAATCAAAGAGCATGATGGGATGATAGATCATAAAGCAGAACTTAGCCATCTTGAGGTTGGATAATAAATTACATAATTTAGATTTGAGATAAATGTAAGGATGATAAATTATATCTTGGAGCGCGGCGAGGGTAGTCCTGATTTGTTTACTTTATAACTTCTGTGAACATCAATTTCATCTTTAAATGCAAGGAGGCCAAGCTGAGCATGGGAGGCCTCGTTTAATGCTTTGGAACGGATGCAGCTACGATACTGGTCAGAACTTAGATTTGGATCACAATATTTTTCATGCCACAAATGGAATATTCCTGGATCGGTTGCCCGTATCACCATGTAATCACTCTTCAAATATTTCTCATACAGAAACACATCCTCACCACCCCACCCTGTTATAAGTTCATCAAATCCCTTCAGTTTAAAGAAGTCTGATCTGTACTGGCATGCCATACCATAACCAAAGTCTCTCCAAAATCCAGAATCTTCAGATATCACCAATTGATCTTTGGCAGACGGAATTACTAAGTCTTGCAGTTTGTAGACAACATTAGGATTGTATAAGCTAAACACCATTGGGTAATAAACACGCTTACCTTGCTCTGTATTTAAACGACAACGTTCCAGAAAATCTGTACCATAAACTATATCAACATCACAGAAAAACATTAAGACATCGCCACCTTTCCAGTTGAGGGCTCCCAGTTGTAAACCTCGTCCACGAGAAAAATTTTCGTTCACAGTAATAATTTTCATACTTTTAAATGAGTATGTTTTTGATATTTTTTTCATTACAGCACGGGCATCTGACAAACCTTCATTGCCAAAATAAACAACTGTGAGGTAAACCTTTGTGTCCTGTTTGATCCCAACCTGAGCAAAACTCTCCATAAAATATCGGAAAATTTCAATACGTCCCGACAGAGGGACAATAATATTAATCCATTCATTGCTTGTCTGCTTCAGGTCTGTTTTTACAGGTTGCAAAGGACCAAATGGCCGCATGACAGTGACTTTAACATACTGAGCCGTGGATCCCCGATTATCTATGTTTCGAAAATAAAGCTCATAGTGAGTACCTGTCGTGGGCTCATTTCTATAAACTCCTTCTAGAAAATCTTCGATATTATAGCGCTTTTTGGCTGGTGAACGATCCTTATTGAGGGAATCAACACCATATCCTACAGCCTCTTGGATATCTTTTTTCTTGAATCCGATTGGTTTCTCCACAACTCTTTTTCCGAGGCCTGGATCTACCATATAAATCCTAGTCAGAGTGAACCGATTGAAAGGTACCACATCATATTCCGTTTTAAGTGGAAGACCATGCAGAATCTCTGCCTCTTGTAGTTTATTCCAAAAATATCTCACTTGACCAACTGTGGGTTGTTGAGCATTTGCTCGCGTCCGTTCACTATTCAGATTGGTGAGGTTTTCACCTTTTAATGAAATGCTTAGATTATGGGATTTCGTCTCGGCCAGAATTAGTTGACGTTGTAAAGAAGTTATTTGTTCCTTTAACTGATTCACTTCATCTCTGTGGTTGTTCTCTTTCTGGTTGATCAAAGCCTCATAAAATTCTTTCTGTGGAGATTTTCCATGACCGGTTACAGTTGCTTCCCTTGGGTTTAAATGGCGGTCAATATTGAGGCCACATTTGGCAACAAACATCATGGTCATGACGGATAGACTGAACAACAACAACAGGACTCGGGGCATTGTTTTCATCTTCACCACGATACATTTTCCCTGATCACCTCCAAAATGTATGTGTCTACTCAGTATACAGCATCTAAAAACAGAAAATCAGTAAACAATATTAACTTTAATAGTTTTAACAAACAAAATACAGATTCTTTGTCAGTTCTTAATATGGAGCTGTACATGATATGTCCCTACCTCAGCTCTGAGCTACATCATATACATGGAGCCTTACAACACTCGGCCTCCATAAATACATTCATATTGAAACACTGTTGCCTTCACATGGCTTTAATAATAAGGGACAATATGCAGGCACACAAATGAAAACATATATATTAAAGTTGCTGATATGTATCAGCAGGCGCTATATAAAAATAGACAGATGTGGAGTGATAAATGAATAAGAAGAACATGGCAGGAGAATGGGACCAGACTCACTGTATATGTATGAGCATGAACATACACAAAGAGTACAGGAACACACTGAAGTGAATTCTAAATAAACAATTCTTCCTGGGGCTGCGCTGGGAAGGATCTGTTTATAAAACAACTTACAAAATCACGTACTCTGTCCAATTCTTAATAGGTTGATATTAACAACTTGTCCAAATAATTAATAGTTTTAAATTGATCAACAAATGTTTCTTTTGATAGATAGGATTTCCAATCATTTTTGACTGTAAACAAAGTGGTAACTGTTTTAGGAGTAAGTAAAAGAAGTGACTCACGATGTAAGGGTTACAGTTGCTACACGGTTATGTAACTGCATGGCTTGCCTTGTGTATGGATTAGGTATCCAGGGTTTGAAATACGGGAAATACTTTGGTAAGTTACTTTTAAAACCAACTCTAAACTTCTGCTACTATTTAACATACTAAATTCACAATTTTATGCTAATCTCTGCTTACTAAACTTTTGTTGAACAGTTAGGGGTTACAGTTACTTCAGTGTAATGGAACTGGATGGCTTGCCTCATGTCTGGACAACGATACCAGGGTTTGAAATAAGGGGAAATACTTTTGGCAGTAACTTTGAAAATTAACTCTTAAGTTCTCAACTAATGATACTATTTCATACACTAAATTGATAACTGATTTCTAATCACTACTCATAGCTGCTTACTAAAATGTTGCTTAAAGGTTAAGAGTGACAGTTACTTCACTATAATGTAACTGGCTTGTCTGGATTAGGATACCAGTGTTTGAAATAAGACGGAATACTTTGGTCATTTCCTTGAAAACAAACTCTTAACTCATAATATACATGGAGTGTAACCCTGAAAAAAGTCAAACTCGTTTTGTTTCTCAGCACTTGCCTTTATCTTAACAACAATTACATAGTATTCAATATAAATTCACATTTTGATTTCTTATCACTGCTCATCTCTGCTGACTAAAATTCCATTAAAAGCAAATTTTTTAATTATGAATTAAAACGAAAAAGCTTGTTTAATTATTTCTTATGCACCCTGAATTTTTTTTAGAAAGATTGATTTTACGTGGTACTTAATGTTATTTCACTTATATGATGCATATAGCAGATCAATCCGTAAAGGAAACCACCCTAGACATCAATGGAACAAAGACAAGCCAGCTTGACCAATCACAAGATGCCAAACAAAGACAAGCCAGCTTGACCAATCACAAGCTGCCAAACAAAGACAAGCCAGCTTGACCAATCACAAGCTGCCAAACAAAGACATCCGAGAGCACCAGGACAACAGGGGGAGAAATGAAATTACAATTTCTCCTAACATGTGAAATGAAACACCCGGAGATGAATTTCTAGCTTTTTATGCATTTGATAGAAGCATCCTTGAGCTTTAACAGAAACACAGCAGAAATTCTAATAACTGTTTTCTGGTTGTATATGGCATCCACCCACACATATGGTTTCCTTTATCAACGGACAAATGTCTTCAAGCTGTGGGCACACATGGTAACATAATTTAAAAACCAGGTATCAAAGAAAATTATGCTTTTGCTTTCCTAATTCATTTATCCATCTAGAAGAAAGATAAAGCGGATGAGAGTTCAAGTTGTCTGAAAGCCACCTGGAAATGTAATATAGATAATGAGGGTTGAACAGTTGAGCTGACCCGCATCCCCACCTACACTTACTTTCTTTTGTCATTCTATGTTTACCGGATGAAATAACAGGTTAGGAAAAGAACACCTTTGACTCTTCATTTGTGCAAGATTTGACAAGTTTACAATAGATTACAGTTAATGTTGACACTGGCAAGCCCGACCTACGATAGAACTAACAGATTTTGATTTGGTTTAAAAAGCAACTAGTTTTGGGTTCTCCAGTTTTCCACTGGAAGGTGTATTCAAGGCATAGATTAATGTTCAGTGGTATACACAGTTAGGTTCACCTTTATGAACTTACCGAGGACAATCACACAAGAACACAAGAACGTCTCTTGAACACATGTAACTTTGTTGGTATAAATTTCTCACCAGATTGTACACTATACATAAACCGATTCTCACATAGGTTCTCTCCTAAACATCGGATTTTTGTTGTTAAAATACCCCTTGAAATACAATTAGTTCTTGTCTCTTACAATCATCCTCAGAAAAGTTCTGCAATCTTTAAAATTCTTGCACCATCAAATTGCCATGCACTATGTCAACAACGACCTGTAGGAAAGTATTTTTACTACACATATCTTTATAAGTGCAGGACGTCTGTCATGTCACACAGACCGGTTACACATTGTCCCTCAGCTCAGAGCACTCTAAAGGCTTCCTCCAACTAAACCTCCTGCCAGTACAGTAAAGTACATGTGTAGCTAAAATTATGCAATAAAAGTCAATTTGCCGGAGAAAGTTTAAAAAGGATGAGGAAATTGCAACTCTCACCAAATTATAAACTAAGTAAATTTAATTTATCAAGGATTTAATTTGGTTGGAATACAGCCTAATCATGTTAAATGATCAGTGACTTCCTGTGCACATGGGTTATCACAAACCACAGCCCTCATCAAGGCTATAACTGAACTATACTGTGAGAGAGTTCCTTGCTTTATATATAGCTCATCTTCATTACCCCAATTACTGAGGAGTAGTCTTTCTATATCTTTTTTCTCTCACTAACTGGTCCAAATGGAAGTCAGAAATGTAAACATTTGCCAATTTGAGTTCTTTAACTGTTGGATATAGACACAGTCTGGGAGGAATGGCATGAATGATTACAATGTTTTATAAATATACTATAAAATTTATCAATGGAACAGGTGAGTGACCTTTTGTAACATCATAAAATGCAAGTTGCAATATTTGTGTAACTGTGTGGCCCCTTTGCCCTGAGAGCCCCAGACAACAGGAAGCTCCATTCAATCGCTGGTTCAAATAGAGACAAGAGTTGATCAAAATAGCACAGGAGTAAACCTCCAGACGTGGACATGAAGCTACAAACTATTGCCCTTCTGTTAATATAATTTTGTGGTAACAATATTAAATAAACATCACAAGCCCAAACTTTGCCCATTTGAACTGTTTTTAGGAAGACTCTTAGAGTGTCTTTAACCTTTATGCAAAAATTTTCCCATACTTTTTAAAGTCTTCCCACAGAAGGGGCACCGGAAAGACATAATGATAATAAGTATGCCCAATTTGACAGATCTGTAAACATGGACATCTGGTAAGAGCTTAACATCACAGGGCTCCTTTCCAAACAGAAAAACTCAATTATATACAATCAGCACACAGTCACTTAAACTGTAGCTCTGTTTATTTCTTCCTAATAATAGTTTAATTGTTACAAAATGTCCAAAAATACAGAGATTCTCAATGAGGTGTGTGTCTGGGCACATGGTTTGTGCAAAGAATACAAATTAAGAATAAAATATAAATATACTTAATACATTTTTAATATTATAGACACATTGGGAAACTGGCTTGAATGTACTATTGAGGAAATAGTCAAACAAACCTGACATTTGACCTTTTAAAGTAAAACCATGCACATTGAGTATACAAAACTTGATTGACTGACTGATTGGTGTTTCATGCCATGCGTAAGGATGTTTCACTTACATGAAGGTGGTGTATTCTAACATAATTAACACTAGCACAACCAAGATGTGAAGCATTTCCATAATGTTGGAAAGTTAATTTTCCTCCAGTGCTTAGTAAAGACAGCAGCGCCATTGCTACTCTTCAAACAAACTGCCCACAGCCCGAGGGCTACTAAATTTGTCGATCTTTCACAAATCATCCTGAAAAAACATGCATCCTTACCATACAAACCGAGTTTAAGAGAACTGGAAAATTACATAGGATGTGATGACAAATTTGTGATTCAACTGGGTTGTTCTTGTGGGAAATTTTACATTGTGTGCAGGGGTACCAATCACAGAGCTGCTTCCCAAAATGTGTTTGTGACAAACCCATTATTTTCACATTTCAACTGTGTCATGTGGCTGATTGGGATAGTGACCTTTCATAGCCCCCATAGCGACACAATTTTACAGAAAAACGTACCTTAAATCTTTCTGGTCCCCATTTAATTATCATATTAATACCCAGGTTGTCTATGTTGCTGTTCAGTTGGTGACATGAATGTATTTTTCAAAAGTATGCAGCCAGGTTTTTTAATGACGAATCTATATGTCCATTTTCTAAATAATTAAAAACAACCTAGCAGTTCATGAGTTACAGTAGTATGGTCAACCTTGAAAACAGACTGCCCTAATTATAAGTAACAGAGCTGTAACAGTCAAATCATTTTAGCCAAGCATTGCAATTTCCTGTGGAAATTAAATGTCAAGTAGAATTAATGTTTGATAAAACAGTACCACATGTAGGCCTACAGAGTGAGTGACGTTCACATCATTTTCCTCACCCTGACTAGATCTTTGTTGATTTAGACAATGCAGTCTGTAACAGGATGTCTGCACAATGACATTTATATATATATATAACAGTAATAGGTTATTTGTCTCTGGATGTGAAGCTGACTTTTGAAGTGATGCCACATGTTACGTACTCACCATAATAACAGGGGGAGAGTTAGTCACCCTGCACTGTTCCACACATTGGATCAGTTGATCTTTATTACTATAACGATAAAATATCTTCAGTACTGGTCCTTGTGACAATTAAGATAAAGATTGATCTGTGAAATGTATCCCTTGTTTTTAATTTATCGTTCAGATCTGCAACATTACTATTACAACTACAATGTAGAGGAACACCATTCACAGAGATCAGGCAGATTGTGTTGACTGAGAAGCACACCGTGATGTCTATCTGATAAGAACATCACAATGTGATTACCTGCAGTAGTATACTTCAAATCCTGCACAAAAATTGAAATTTTACGGCCCCATTATATCAACAAATTATACATGTAGTAAAAAAAGAAACAATAAGAACAATTTGTGAAAAAAAATAATGCAGTACATGCATCTGAATCAAATTTTTCTGCATTAAAGCAGGAGCAGAACGCACTTGACAAAACCTTCAAAGTGATCTTATTAAAATCAGATCTGAAAAATGCTCCCGGTGTTTTGTTTGTCACGATATGGAGCTTTAACGCAATCACCTCAGTTATAATGTTCAATTATGTCAAGCTTTCTTGGGTACCGTTTGTCTGTGTAAGAAGCGGCTCTGTGATTGGGCAATTTAAGGAACCAATTGACATTGTAAGTAAGGTGATTGCGTTAGATCTCAACGAAGCAACAATCAAAACACACGGAGCATTTTTGAGATCAGATTTTAATTAGAATGATTTCTTCTTAAGTCTTCTTTCATTCATGGGTGTATATCATGAATTCTGATTTTAACTTTCACATTTCATCTGTCTTGGCCGTATTGACCTTCACCTTTTATCGCTTCTTTACAATGATTTATCAGGAATTGATTTTTTTGTTTATTTGATTGTGGTTTAACATCATGCTCAATTATCAGGGATTGAAATGCAAGTTGAGAATATTTAGCCAACCATTTCTTAATCCTAAAAGTCCCGTCCTCAGATAAACACTGAAATTTTACAGGAGAATATCAATTTATATCATGAAATATCCTGCAAGTGTTTGTAAATTTCATACCCTCCTAACAATATTAGTATATCCTAGTATTCTGGGACAGGTCAGATGCAGTTTGTACCCGTGTACAAACATTCCCATTCTCTTCCCATTCTTAAGCCCTGTCTAGAAGGTTACAATGTCTTTACTTTCGCTGACAGACATATCAGGGATGTCACTGCACAACCTTTGTAAGATAGCATTCCTGGCTGCTCTCGGTGCATCAAACTGTTGTGTTAACTCTGATATAACCAATGCTGACATTTAACCATTAGCTGAACTGTGTCTGACAAACATATTATAGATCAGAGGCTAGGTTTCTGGCATGCCTTCAACCATTCACCTGGTTGATTGCATTAACAATTTATCTGTTAAAAATGGCCACCATCACAGACTTACGTTTGTGATCCAAACTTTTCACCTCTCTAGAAACAAATTTTAATTTAAAACAAAAAATGTTAGCATGCCCAAGCAGACAAATTAAAGACATTCCAATATTTACACCTTTAGTTGAATGTTCCAATTAAAACTATTAAGAGGAGTAGCAGAATTACTCATTCTGTCCATGACAACAATTAGTTTTCATACAAAACTAGTTATGGAACTTATGGTTCAGATTTATGATTTGAACTAAGAGTAAGACTTATATTTGATTCAAGAAAGTCTTACGGGATATGTCACGTTTTTTTGTCCCGAGAAATGATCTTTGATCTTTTCCATTTGTTAAATACCAGCCTCCTCTTCAACATAGATGAACAGATACAACAATGTATGGACATAATTTCTTAGATATCAAACATACTAAGCCATAGAGCCGTCTTTCTCCTAAACTAAAACAAATTGACAGTGCGGCTGTGTGGCCTTTGTACATGCCCTTTATGTGATCATATGCCGTAATTGCAATTCTAGTCATTTTATGACTGTCCCTAAACAGTAAAATCTTAACACACACATGTAAATAAGTTTGATTTCAATAAAACTTGAGTTTCGATTGATTTGCCATATACATTCTCAATGGAGATAGAATGAGGTCAACTATTCTTGACATTTCGATAGTTAGAATTCTCCAGCTCAATTAATCCAATTATCCAGGGAAACAGAAGGAACTATTTTTCTGCACACCTAAGTTAACAGTTAACCGTTAACTGTTACCTGTTCCCTCAACTCTTCACGCAACTTTAGGTAAGTGAACTCGAATGTTTACATTAGTTACTGTGAAAGGAGGTGAGCCATTGAACTTCCAAGTTTATTCAGGGCTAGACGATTCACAATACAACAAAGAGGTCGCATTAGTTACTTGTTTTCACATCCAGCATTTCTTAAATACCTGAGTTGATCCACTGGAATTAGGTTAACAAGGAAGAGAATACACCTGCACTTTTATTTCCAACATCAATTCAGAGCAGGATTCCTTCAAATAGGATATAATGAAAGGAAACAAGAGTAAAATAGTTTTTATTCGCTTCCGGTTTTCTACAGCTCAAATCCTACAGAAAGATTTAATTTCAGACTTAAATAGTGTTGGTCATCCTCTTCCAAAAATACAATAAGAACAATTTGTGCAAAAAAAAAAAATAATGGAATACATGCATCTAAATCAAATTGCATGTATGTCCTTTTAAAAAAGACAAATAATTTTTTCTGGTATTAAGCAGGATGCTTTGACCTTTGCTTTAGACATCTCTGTAAAATTGACTGCACATTTCCCATTCTATTAAAGATCAAAAACCATCACAAGTTTCTTCTCTTGAATATCAATTCAGATTTTCACATTCATATTTCATATATTTATTTCTGGTTATGCAAAACCAAAGGAGGAATAGACTCAGTGTAGAACCGTTTGGTTGAAGCGGTTCTTACATTTTTCTTCTCATCTGACAGCATGGCAGCCTAATGGGTGAAGGAAACCAAGGCTATTGGCAACAAATAATGACAGGGACACATCCACACAAAGACAAAACAACCCATTTGTTTCCTGCTGCTTTTGTTTCTTGCAAAGAAACAGAAAGCCTCATCCAAACTTCTCACCTAAAGACTCTTTTGTTTGTTTGATTAGGGTTCAATGTAGTGCTTAAGGATATTTCACTCAAATGCTGATATGTCCATTTCACGCTGTTCCTT
>JAVFBX010169794.1:0-15006 GCA_034783855.1 Mopalia kennerleyi
CGAGTCAATGAGGTTCTTCAAAGAACCTTCTTGATGGTAAATGGTTCTTCAGCAAGCCAAAGGTTCTGTGTGGGTTGAAAAGGTTCTTTGTGAAAGAAAAGGGTTCTTTGCATGGCGGAAAGGTTCTTTATGATGGAAAATGGTTCTTCAAGTCACGTGGAAATTCAGCGTTCCATCTTCCATTTTGTGCTTGATAAAGAAGTATCGTTCGACAGAATTCTGCATTAATACAACCTTTCCGGTGAGCAGGGCTCGAAAAAGTGTGGAACTTGGGAACGTAGGGAATGAATTTTCTGTAAGGGAGCCCATAGTATACACTTTGAACACTATGAATATACGTTATTATTGTCACACTTTTAAACGTTTTATTTCAAGCACTGACAATGCAAAAGAAATTGACAGGGTCTTCGTCACTAAACTTCTTCACCAAGGTCATTTAAATGGAACTACATACAAAGATAATCTGTTTAGAAGACGGAAGACGACACAATTTAACTGTAATAAATGATTTTATTATATCGCTCGGAACAAATAACCAGTCTGTTTCAGTAAGATTGTTCTTGCAAAAACAGCTCTCAACCGTTTTATACACAGGTTCTTCTGGTTATCACACGACTTTGCAGCTATTCATCTTCCCTGATCGATTTCAAAAATACAAACATGTATAGGTTTCAACAACCGCAAAATTGTATCAGTTCTACAGTAGATAAGTAGTCTGTTTTCAATCAATTACCAGTCCCAGTAAATGTTTATATAAACCAAATACCTTAATTTGTTTAAATATATAAATCTTTGATCTCTTGAGCATTTCGTCAGAACAATTTGACCAGGCGTTTTTATCCTATTACTAAATAATACGTGCTATCTAGTACATGATGTTAATACCAAAACATCAACTAAAAACAACCTCTGCAAGTTCAGAAGAAAAATGTATAAGAATCTCTCTTTTTAGCTCAGAAGGAAAATGACTTTTTAATTTTAGAGCTATATTCGACCCTAACGCGAAGGAAATAATTTTAGGGGTTTGATCTCAGCTTAAGCATCAGTTGTGAATTCCGGTCTATGTCATTAAATGTCTTTGGGCTTTGCAAATACCTCAGCTGGTTTACTCATGGCGTCATTTCAAAGAACCGATGATACATATACAATGAATATTTTATAGAATTTATGGTGATCTATTTATTATATTTTTTCTCTTACTTGGAGGAAGATGGTGCTTAACCAATTCAATTAATTTGAATACATTGCAAAGATTGTTTTGCAAACACCTCAGCATTTGGACAAAACGCTGTGAACATGTATTTAACATCAATCAACTTGTTTTTGGCTGCCAAGAGCTCATTTCATTTTTAACTTGGTGTTCAGGCGTTCGATGGTTTTCTAGTCTTTCCATTGAATGAAGATTGGATGAGCATTTATAAACATCACTCGGTAAATGTTGACTAATGGTTCGTCTGCGGTCAATATGAGAGTTGATAAGCTGTTGATTTGATCTTCTCTTTAGTTGGTCTGACTTTTGGCGTGACGCCTGTCTTGTTCTATTTCCACTTCAAGTCGTTTCGTCCATTGCTAGTAAACAGTGTAAAACCGATCCGCAAACCAAACAAGCAATCTAAGTTCCAGTCTACGGAGTTTTATCAGAAAAAGAAATGCAAAAAATATATCAAGGAACCTCAATTGAATCCAATCATGAACAAGTGGGATTTATTTTAAAGGGCGGTATATGAAAGTCCTGAACAGTAAGTCGAAGTCTCGTACTTAAAATCCAACTGGTGTCTCCGAAACGAGTCTGAGGGTGTCATGTATTGACCGATCTGCTGAGCTTTATCCATGGAGCCGGTGTGCATATAGAGAGGCTTTGTTTATCTATTGGTTTTAATAACCACCTGCTTAAATATATCAATTTGGAGATTCACCATTCCCACAACTAATTTATCAACCACAGATATTCGAAGGGCAAAACAAGACGATAAATTCATTAATATACAGTTTGCTCTTTATTACTATGTTAATGTGTTTTAAATGATAACGATTATTTAGTCTTGATATTCCCTTGATGCGTATTTATTAACATTGAGGACATGTGAAGTATACAGTTATCTGTCTTCATTAAATTCATTAAGTCCATTGAGTTATGTGTTTTTGTTCAGCATCCCGAACTGTATGCTTCATGGTTTGTTAAACAATCGAACAGACGCAATGATTACAGAGGCGCTGCTATACAGGAAATATCGTCTACTTGATGTCAGATAAGTTGATAAAGTATTAAATGAGCAGAAAAGCCGAACCAGGCCTAGCTTCATTTATGTAGATCAGGCTTCAGTAACGGAATGGAGGCAAGGAGTGAAAGATAAACTGATGTATCACCTGAAATACCCTATTGATAGACAAAAACGAAGATAAACGAAGGGCATTCGTTGGCCTGTCAGTAGGTCCGTGATAGCGACTGTCGGTTGCGACTGAAGAACCAAAGCAAGGTCAATCATCCAATAATCTTCACTCAGAAGGATTTGTCTGCCACACAATTCCGTGACAAAAGTGAAAAGAGTTACAGAAATTATGCTTTACAGAACACAGCTGCTGAATAAAATATCAACAAGGAGTATCAAAAAGGCCATAAGATCAAGTTCCATTTTAACGAGCTTCCATCTAAAGTATTTTTTGCGGCCAACAGTAGTTCAAATCAAATATGACAAAGGATTCGCCTTCTCATACACAAATCCTTTAAATAAATAATTGTTTTATTTTGACCTTCATAGTTTATGGTTGCTCTAGGGTCAATTATTATTGGCATACACCGCCGCCATATAAGAGAAATATCCTTAAGTAAACCACCAATCAATCAGTCAAGCAATTATTTAATCAATCAACCTCCATAATATCTTATACACCCAGTTAGAATCGATAATCTATCACCTCTCCTCAATTTTACCCCCACCACAACGAAGCGTTTCAAGGTTAGGTTCCTATAGTGCTAACTTTGCTTGGATTATCATCGCGCCCAATATTTCCATATGCATTTTGTACTAAAGAGACGACCATAGTGTACCCATGATACGAACCAGTGTCTTTTTAAATATAGATCTTTAAAGGACTGAAATGGCTGTTTTTGTGGTACAATTGCATGTTATCATTAATCTTTGTTGTATTTTGTTGATATTAAAGTATTGACAAGCCATTTGCTTTGTTTAAAGATTTTACACTATGTGTTGCACATATCATTCAGTTCAATCAGTTCCATGTTTCTCATCCAGCCGTGACTTGTAGCAAGAAAAGGGTACAAACACAGGACACGAACGCTTAAACATGTGATCAACACTGCTTTCTTCCAATTTGGTTCACCCTGAAAAGCTTGATCAAAAGAGCCACTGGAAAGTGTTCTTTAAAACGGTATTTAATAAACATCTTGTGGCTACAGAGACCAGATGAAAGTTGTTTCAATTGCACAAGTCCAGAATGTACGGGCTACTTAATTCCTTTCCTCTGTAAATATAGGAAATATGAGGGACCTTCCAACCTGGGGTAGGGTCGCTGTCTTAACGCTCTTATTAAGTCAGGAATTAGAGCAACTTGTATATGGAATATCACAGAAATTTCTTGTTTTATGTTTGTTGACAGCGAGAGCATGGGAGTGTCTGCAACAATAGAACTTGTTTCCCAGAAACAACAAAAAATATTGGTCACAACACAATTATTCATACCTGGCATTCAAGCCCATGAGATGTTATATACATTAAAATAAATTGTGTTTTCGTTACTAAATATATTAAGTTATTGCTGAAAATGATCAAAACCGTACTTCCGACTGTTTCGACCATTGTCTTTTCTCTCTTGATCTATTCATGTCTACCTTTATTGTTGAAATAATTAGAAATCCTCAAATTAGGCACAAGATAATATGGTTTACTTTTTTCTTTGACTGAATTACTCATTTTTTTCTGTCGTATTATGTATCGTAAAAATAAAATGTGAAATTTTCTCAATTTCACAGCTTTATTTGTTTCATTCTATTCTGTGATACAAATCGATTGAACAGGAAGTGGCGCGGTTTGCCTGAAGGTACAATCAGACAACACATCCTGGTGTCTTTTATCTGAAACTTTTTCAAGAACATTCCGTGGGACACTATAATAGATTGGTTAGACTAACACCAGAGATACTCTTACTTAAAAACGACGGAAGTAAAGTGTTTCAACTCGAGTCCAGGAATGTCTTATTAATATCTATGAAGCGTCCAATGGATAATGACAAACAAACAGCTGCATGAGACTATGCAGATAGGGTGATTCCCTGTTTATCCAATCAATGAGCGCCAGGTCGTGTTGGATAATCGCCGTCACACACTACACACTTTTTTCACTGCTTGGGACAATTTGTATCAGCGTTAAACATTAGCAAAATAGGTTTACATTGTAATTTTCTAATAAGAGAATATTTTCTCGTCAGCCAAGATGAGATAACAATGACTGAAAAACAATTAACTGGCGGCATTAATAGCCAAAACATGTGGTACAACAACAAGTCCTCCAGGAACTGCCTTACATTCCCATACAAGTAACTGAGCATTGGTCAATTTCAACGCTACAGAATGTCTAAAACTCTTTATAGCAATGTTTCTCGGACAACTCAGTGTTATCTCAGAAACAGTACGATGTTAAACCTAAATCAAATAAACAAAGACACTATGTTTCCTCTCACCTATACATTTACATATAACGCATTACTTATCACAAAAACACGCAAGTGTTCTCTTATAAAGCACAGGCCGAACCCGCTTCGTTGAAGATTAAAATACAAATCTATTTCCTGAATGTTTAACACCGATAAACAATTTTCCCAAACACTGGACTCAAGCACTGCAGGTTTGAAACCAGAAAGTATTGCCTTGTCGTACTGCAAGGTGAAATGTGGGACTTCCTGTCCAATAAACCATAGATATATCTCAGAATAAAATCAAGTGTATAACGTTCTGAAATTTAGTCAACTTCAAATGTGGCTGTTTTGAATATCCAGTTTCGGCCGCATAAAAAGTCGTCAGAAAAAAATTCCCGCGCCCTCACCAGCAACAGACATAGAACAACAAACTTACGTGACATTTCGTGTGAGAACTGCTTAGGTTCCGTACTCAGAAAGTCTGTTAATGTTATTGAAGACAGTGACACTGCCCCAGGTGGGAAGGCCCATCTTATTTTCTATATTGACTTGCTCACGGCAAGAAAATAGGTAGCATGTACGTCTTAAACATCTTAGTACATCTCAAACAAGCTTCATCGTGTCTCTGTAGTAATGCGACTGCGCTAGGCGGCTTATCCTTAAACAGTCAATGTAGCTATTTTGGTAAAACTTGCCAAGGATAAACAAATTGAAGTGAACAGAGTTGATGACCTATTCAAGTGTTCCTGTCGTGTCCTTGACCTTTTCTTACTACAAATCGCTGCTGGGTGAGAAACATGGTACTGATTTAACCTAAAGATACGTCCAGCAAATATTGTTAAATGTTTAAACAAGGTATATATTTTGTCTTTGGTCTTAGTTCCACAACATATAACACAAAGTAATGATATCATGCAGGTTAACCACATAACACAGCCATTCTAGTTGTTTAGATATATATATTTGTTTTCCAATATGACCAACCAACAACCCAGTTTGCTAGTTTCCTTTTTATACAGGAATATTCTTCTTTGCTTTCTTCCGGATTCTTGATTAACTTATGACGCATCCTATCGTAATTTCTAGAAAAGTGACGCTCACAAATTTCGCATACAAAAGGCATCTTTTTTGTTTGGCTGTAGATCCACGACTGAAAGCCTTAAAGGGCATGGGCTGGTTAAATACTGATGTCAGTTTACTTACGTATCCTTCAGCGGTAGGCGTTACGCCGCAGTGACGCCGCAAAACGCCGCAACGACACCGCAGAACGGCGCAACGATGCCGCAGAACACCGCAATGACGCCGCAGAACGCTGCAATGACGCCACAGAACACCGCAATGACGCCACAGAACGCTGAAATGACGCCGCAAAATCTGCAATGACGCCACAACAGTAGGTCGTGGCGTGTTAGCACATGTGCTCATGTGCCTCGACGTCAAGACGTCGAGTCATTGCAGCGTCACTCCCCAGAACGACGCCGCGCAGAACGCCGCAGCAGTACGACATTGTAAATGAAGGGATTCCGTTGGATCTCAATATAGCGAAAAAACACAATGAGCGTTTCTGGTTTTAATTGCATTGACAGCCATGGCACATACACAGCCAATAACAGGTTGTGTGGTCGCGAATTGTTTATAGTAAACGATCGTCTTAAACCCAATTTCGCTCATTTCTCTTCACACCAGGTACTCCTAACTCAGACCAGAATAGAGTAATGGGGATACCGGGGCTGCTATTGGCGGAGTAACAGCGGATGTGGTTGTCATAGTAATTGTCGTCATTGGTATATTGCTGTTCAGGAAACATTGTAAGTAATGCTTCTCTTTCATATTATATGCTTGCTCTGTTGATGTATGATCAGGTTGTTATTTTTTTACATCACCAATACGTATTGGTAACATACATAATGGCAGCCTATTAGGTAGACTAATACAGTTTATTATGAGGCTTTATCTTATATGTGACACTTCGTAGTTATAATTTTAATTTAAAGTTTACAATTTATTTTTAAAACATAACAGTTTCTTTTTCCTTGTCGTTTCAGGAATGAAATCAACTGAAACAACTAAGTTGTTTGACTCTTTACGTATATTCCTAATTGAAAGTTTTAATTACAGACAGAACATGCTATATGCATAATACGTCATGTTTCAACATATTATATTAAGTACCTTTTGATTTGTTATTTAAAGAGTCGTTCTGTTTTGTAGGACTCCTGATCACCAGATGTCATCTCAATCCCAAAATGGCCGATACGAGGGTAAAACTTTGGATTCGATGCATTCTGCCAAAGGTTTTAGTCACTCAATGTTATTTCACGCAATCCTCACGTGTGAGAGAACAGGGTTACGCCAATAACTTTCTGTCATCTGGGATGATTCGAGCTTGGAATGCATGTATGTGTTTGATGTTTTCATCTAAGTTAACCCAAGTAAGCTGCATCATTGGTTTCACATAGAAAAGGTGTATAGCTTGAACTGCGAATTCTACGAATATGTTGTCCAAATTATTGAACGGAGCAACGGTTGCATTTAAAATGCATGACGCATTATATGTAACAAGTTATTCTTACGCGTCAAAGAAAGAAGAACGATAACAGTTTTTCAGTAGAGAGAAATAAACACAGACTTGCAGAAAATTATCCTCCATCAGCGGAGACTTTAGCTTGGACGGTTGCTTCTTGTTTCTGGAATCTTCATCGGTGAACATGGTTTAACAGTAAACAGAAATGGCAACCCTCTGGAAATTAGCATTCTAACTGCATGGATTTTATTCGTTATCTGACACAACAGAGTTCAACATAGCTGCATTTGAACAATACCACATTTATACACAAAAATTTAAGTTTATTGTTCTAGATTTTTCAGGTGGAAAATCGTTTCCCGTGCCAAAATGTACTTGGAGCCCCGATGTTTGTTTCCATTGTATCAATTTCTTTATTTCTGTTTACAGGAGGGGTTTACGAAGATTTGGCGATAAATCCGGACTATGTGAACGCCACAGAGAACCAGCAGTACGCAACTCTTGATGTGAAAGATCGTCAAGCCGCGGACTACGAACAATGTGACATTCCAGTAGAAAATGCTCGTGACGTTAGTGTTGTTATCACGAACATCCCTCAATATGAATACCTTTCTTTTTCTACCAAAGAGGAGAAACCAGAATACGAACTATGGAAAAACCAGACTGCGAGAATAATGCTTTGAAAAACGAAGCAGCGACAACCTATTATAATTTATAAACGATAAATTTTAGAAACGTTAAATACTGTTTTACTGTATGCGTTTGTCTGGGTCAACCAGAGGCTAATTTCTGTTGATAAATTTTTTATCCAACAGCAAGCACTCATAGGTTTAAATTTTTGACAGATACATATAGTCATATGCGGTATACAATAAATGAAATAAACATTTTGTGCAGATGGATGAGAACAAAGGAAAAGTATCTTGATGAAGAGTACACGTTATTTACACCAAAAGATTTGTACGCTTTGTCGTAGCATTAATCAGATATTTTCCCAGTAAAATTAATTCATGTGTGTTCTCATCCGATATTAGACGGAGTAATTTAAATACATGGCCTCTTCAAAAAGTATGTTGTAAGTACCTTTGTCTTATTCGGATTCCGACTATCGTCGGAAGACTATTGTTCCTGTTCTGTTTATAATTATCATTCCACCGATTTTTAAACTCGCGAATATCGGTAACCGCTACAGCTACGGTTGTGAACTTTTGTGTACATTCGCTTTACTACGGCTTACAGGTCTTAACGGTTCAGATTTTTTCTAGATGACCTAGTTAAGTCATGACGTCACATAAGTAAAATATGTAAAATATTGTATAATATACTGAATTTATCGCCTAGAGTTACGCAACTAGTGTTTTTGCATAGACTTTCATCCAGGCTGTATATCGTACATTTACACATTTTGTATTTAACGATCAGTTTCTCCGTTATTTTTTCTTTAACGAAAAACGCCTCAATCTGGCTGAGAGTTTTCCGCGGAGTAAGCATTTTTGAGAGCTAACTTCGTAACGATCGTAAAGTAGTCTGGCTCCTATATCTTAATATACTATATCAAATCCTAGTGCGCACACTAGGACACTAGGAAGAAATGCACACAGAATCATGGAAGCAGTGACGTTTTTCTTCTTCGTCATTGCATGGTTGTATCTGGGACAAAACCGCTAACCTATATATGTCAGTGTTCAAAACAAACAAGTTGGCGACTATTATCGATTTAACCGATGTAATGAAAAAGGTGAAAGGGATGCAGGCGTGTGAGTCCATTGTACATAAAGAAGTAATCTGTGCGAAATAATTGGCATTATATAAGTAGATAAGACGAATAGAGCGAACAGTAGACTTATGAGAAATTACGTATAAGTCCATATCTCCGTCTATATCCAAACCCCTGATTTTCATAAACCCCATCCGATTTTCCCATAATTCAAGAGTGGCGCAAAGGGCCGAATTGGTAATCTAAAATTATCGACCTGTTACGACGCGAACCAATGTTAAATGTAATCTGCGTGAGGTAGGGAATTTTAATAACTTCTGCGCACATCATACAGTCGAAGTCATCCTATCTCTTATAACATGGGCGATGGAAACAATGCCGTCTACACTAGGCTACTGAATATGCGGTTTCACACTTTATTTTATGGACTTCTGCTCGGACCCATTTCCAGACTTTATCACTATGGAATTCATCCAGGGCTCATTTCCACACTTTATCAGCACTGAATTGAGCTACGACCCATTTCCACATTTTATCTGTATGGAATTTATCTAGGACCCATTTCACACTTTAACAGCATGGAATTTAATTAAGACCAATATCTACAATTTATCAATATGGAATTTAACAATAACCCGCATCTTAACTTTATAGGTAAAGAATTTAACTAGGACTCATTTTGACACTTTGTCAGTATGTAATTTATCTAGGGCCCATTTCCACACTTTATCAGCATGGAGTTTACTAGGACCTATCCCCACACTCCATCTGTGTGGAATTAAAGAACGACCCATTTCCACACGTTGAATAAAGAATTTAACTAGGACCCACTTCCACACTTTATCAGTATATGGAATTAAACAAGAACCCATTTCAACACTTTATTACCATGGAATTTTATTAGGAACCATCTAGACTCTTTGTCAGTATGGAATTTAACAAGGACCCAATTCCACACATTGTCAGTACGGAATTTAACTGGAGCCCCTTTCTAAACTTTATCAGTGAGGGATTTAAATTGGGACCATCTCCACAATTTATCGGTATTCACTTGTTTTGGCGGTACAAACGTGAAATCATTTAAATCATTCTTGGAGTTTTCGGATTTCTGATGCATATGAATTAGAAATATAATCAAAAACTTTAATATTTCTAAATGCGGCAACTGCTATTTTTATGTTATTTTGTTATTAGTCGAAAAAAAACATCTTTGGTAAAAGCTCTCCGAGATAAATAGCAACACGTTAACTAAAAAGGTAACGAGGTGGTGACTTTGTTTTGCGCATTATGGTTTTTAAGTCTTGCTTCCAGTGACGCATTGGTTGGATTACTTCGTCCTGTAAACTGGCACGCCATCGTATCAGTGAGGTAACCTTTAATACGCCCAAAACCCTGTAAAATCCATTTGACAAACCGTTGAACTAATATTGGAAATACAAATAGTGAAGTTTACCATTAATTTACGGATGGTACTAAACCAATTTCCCAGCTACTAAATCCTGAAGAAGCAGACAACCGATTGACAATAACATTTATTGCGATTAATTGGAGCTAATATGTATGTGGTTGATGCTATTACTAGTATGATCCAGTTTGCCAGGTGAGAGAGCCGGGCGGTACAGCCTCGGCACCGCGATCGATATCGCTACAATGGACATGACCAGGAAGAAGCTATTCCTCATTACGACAGTTAACGAATGAAGTGCTATTACAGTGACATTTACTGTCAGCGAGAGACCCGCTTGCAGACACTACACCTGCTCACAGGGAACTGCTAAGGAATATCGAGCTTGTACGACAGACTGATAAGTTCCAGTTGGTTTCTGGCTCATTCATTAAGGTGGATGTTACCCATGGATAAAACAGACTAGATAATATGACGATAACTGATAGCGGCTGACTGTGTAAAGTATTTTCCTGGGAAATTTCCTAGATCAAATATGAATAACTTTTAAGGATGCCTAGAAAATTTTGTAAGATTAGAATCGGAGGTATCATATAACAACCTGTTTAATTCAGGAGAAACATTAGCAGCTTTACCTTTCACGTTTTAATGGATTCTTACGAACAATTAATTGGGGCATGCATATTGTGTTTGTTAAGAGTCTTTTAAAATTCTAACAATCGCTCTTCTACCATGTCTCGATACAATGTCAAAAGTGATGGCAGCCAAATGTTCCGTTCCAACAGAATTTTCTCTTTCGCATCTACGGTCAGTGGAGAAAGGGCCCAATTTTTGGAAGTTATTGCTCAACATGCGAGCAGAAGACGACAAATGACCAAGATGTTACTAGTAATGGCGTTGCCAGTTTTCGCTCTTATTGCCTTCACAACTAACACGCTTGTCGTCGTTGCTGGTACGTACTCAGCGGCCCAGGAATCCGCCAAAGTCATTGGAAACAATCTCAACTTAGGCGATTTAGTGGGAAAGATGCAAAAGGAGCGTGGGTTGTCTGCTATTTTTTTGAGTACGTCGGGTTCCACAACAGAAATTTTTGGTATTCTATTAGAGACACGTCTGGAGACAGATATACTGGCTTCTAACGTGGAAATCTGGCCACCACAAATGGTGGCGTTTGGCAATAAATCCATTCAAACACACTCAGAATTCATCTCACATGTAGAAACAATACGTGTCCAAATCAACAATAAAGCCGTCACTTTAGAAGAAGGTATTTTGTTCTACACCGAGTTAAATCTAGCTCTAATCGAATGGATGATGACAACATTCAAAGTGGAAGGATTTGGGGATCTTCAAAAACTACATGTTTCAACCAGTGCTTTGCTACAAGCTTCCGATACAGTTGGGATTCAGAGGGCATTGGGATCGGCATTCTTCGTAGCATGTGCGTTCGCTGGAGACAATTTGCAGAGGTTTTTCCACCTCGATGGAGAAGGAAAGGCATTACTGGACACGGCTGCTACGTATGATTCAATCATAGCTACTAGTATGAAAAAGAAACTGGGGGAGTATGCTCAGATAATGGATAATCTGACTGTTATGAAAGCTATGATGTGGGATAATAACTTTACCATAAGTTGTTACAGCTTCGAGGAGTCCGAACGCATTGCCAATAGTCTTGCTTGGTTTGCAGCAATCACAAAATACATAGATATATTGTTGGAGTTAAGAAAAGATGTTTCGAATCGTACAATAGCTTTTTTGTCTGACATAATTGGTTCATCTCGTCGGGAGATGATCCTTTATACAAGTTTCTCCATTCTCATTATCATTGGCTGTTTAGCTCTGAGCGTCTGGTATGCCACAAGAATCATTGCCATGACTAAAAAAATTCAAATGTATACCCAAAAGGTGGAATCGAAGAAGAAAGAGCTGGCATTGGAAAAAAAGCGATCTGAAGCTTTGTTGTACCAGATGTTGCCCCAGCAGGTGGCCGAGCAGCTGAAACTGAGACAGGAAGTGGAGGCAGAAGCCTTCCAGTCAGTAACAATATACTTTAGTGACATCGTTGGTTTCACGGAGTTGGCTGGAAAAAGCACCCCTCTTCAAGTGGTCGATTTACTCAACATTCTCTATCGGTAAGTCAGAGAATCAAATAGGCCATATATGTCTTTAGGCTACTTGGTATTCCCGCACCATATGATTTATTTCATTTGATAAAGCAGAAAAATAGACAGGTTGTATATGTATCCATTACGTGTCACAAACGATACTATATAATTAAATGGGCCGTGGGTCAGTGCATGCACTTACTAATCCTACTTCGATGAATCGTTTACGGGATCGAGTCCGCTTTTCCACCATCTGGTTTATGTGCCTCCGGCGCTCACAGAGGTGTTTTTTTCGGGGTTTCCCACCGTAATTATATATGCCAGGTTCGAAGTGGACAATCCGTTATCTTATATATAAATGAAATACCCATGAGAATGACGTTAAACCCCAATCAAACAAACACATATTTCATTTAACAACACAATTGACATGTCAACAATCAGACATATTCAGTCCACCAAGTCGTGAGGTAAGAATATTGTTTTGTGTTTAACTTCATACCTTTATTATTAAAAAGGGAAGTTGTAGTCCATTTGTTTTAGTACATTTACAGGTTGATTGATTGATTAATTCCCTTGTCTTTGAATTATATGACGAAGTTGTAAACCATAATAGCAAATAACCGCAGTACCACAATCATAAAGGTGAAGTGTTTGTTTTGTTGAGAAATCAACATTTTGTTATGTTTCAAAGATACTGCGATTAGCTGGGGGGCTTTGGTTATTTTGTATATTTGTTTGACTTGAGTTGAACGTCGTACTCAAGAGTATTTCACTTACATGACAACGTGTTATGTATCTGTTACACTGCCAGTGAAAACCGGTGGAAAAAATATAATAAAATCCACCCCACCGATTACTGGAGCCACTCCATATGAATCCTGAGGTTGATCGATGGACTTGAATCTGAGCGATACATGGAAAGATACCGACCCGCTAACCATTGAACCCCCCCTCCTCTTGTGTTAGGTATAATGTTGACTGAATTAAAAGCCAATCTTTAAATGTCTATATGAGGCACTATCGATTTAAGCAGATTCTGCATAGAAACTTGCTTATTTCTCGAAACCGGTTCATGCTGGGGACTGAGGTCTTCATTTTTTTGCATTTTAAAGAAGACAATGTGAGCTAAACAAAATTGAGCTTCATTTAGTAAAAATGTTTTCTGGAAGATATATTTTGGAGTTTTTGAGACAAGGCAAAATTTCGAAAATGTGAAACAACTGTTTTGGTTCAAGGTTTATACTACTAAATTAACGAATTTGTTTAGTGTTATAATTATTACATTCTGACAAATTAAACCAAAAAAATGCTGTCGACAATAGTTCAATTTATAAAAAATAATAAACTGACATATTTGGAATTCAAAGTATTCAAGCTTTACAAACATATATATAGTCTACATACATAATATTCTTCTAGATAATGGGGCTAAAAAAATTCTTGTTTTCTTCAAAAGCAACCCGGGGTTGCAAATAATATCGCATACTTTCGTAGCGTCACGACAATTTACAAATCTCCCCCATGGTTAAATACCTCGGCAACTGATGACCGCCATGTTTTGAATGTGTGTGATACAAAAGAGAATTACACGTAATTATCTCCCTTGGAAAATAACAACATTTTTTACCGTGACGTAATGCTCTCCGTATAAACTCTGGGTTAAAGTAATTTTTGAAGAATTTTAAAGAAATGTCCTTCACTAAAAGAGAATAATAATGTATTAAAGATGTCTGCTATATTTAGCTTTACGTTTAGTGTGTTACTTATTGATGTAGATTGTGGGTGCGACATGCAGAGGTGTACTTATTGATGTAGATTGTATAGGTGCGACAGAGGTGTACTTATTGATGTAGATTGCAGGTGCGACAGAGGTGTACTTATTGATGTAGATTGTAGGTGTGACAGAGGTGTACTTATTGATGTAGATTGCAGGTGCGACAGAAGTGTACAGGTTTGAACTAATTCGGCGGCGACCATGGATCTGAGGAAACATTTCAGTAGAATAAATCGAGGTCTTCGATATGCTTGGCTAACAAGGTGAAATAAAGCAATACAAGCCAGATTTGTGTTCCATTCTTGTAAGTAAATCTCATTTCGCAACTTCTCAGGAATATCGATAAACGATGACACATACAAAAAAAATAAGCGCCATTTTACACAACTAAATGGAAACAACGTAAGGACAGGATAGTAAGTCGTCTCGCGATCAATTCAAGGTTGCCTGACTGCACGCCGGCTAATTGAATCTATACTCAGGATTAATCTATAGTATTTATTGACCAATGTGAATACTTAAGTTTTACAACAATTAATAAGTTCTTGCACAGGGCGATTGGGTTCTTTAGTTATTTGCTGGTTGTAAATTACACCACGCATGTGCAATGGGTGGCCTGCATGTTCGCAGAACATACACATTTTGGTTACATCCCAACACGCACTATCCAAGCGAATATTCTCTTCGCAGTTATCCGTTCGGTCAGTTCCGGCATACAATTTAGCCGGAAACTTAAGGGGAAAGACCAGTCTAATTAAAATCAGATCTCAAAAACGCTCCCCGTGTTTTATTTGTCGGTATATTGAGGTCTAACGCAATCAC
>JAVFBX010169901.1:0-15002 GCA_034783855.1 Mopalia kennerleyi
AAAAACCATATTCTATAAATAAGTAAAACTTTTTGTGTGTAATACAATACATTAATTTCCATTTTCATGACTTGATCGTAACTCTGGTTATCATCAATTAAAGAAAATCACAAGCACCAGTTGAGTCATCAAATGCTGTGCTGCTAAGTTTTCCTGCGCTCTTGTTGGTTAGCCAATTTTGAACTATACAATGATAGATCAGTGAAGTCTGCTGTACACAGGATTCGATGATTCAAGTGGTTTCAGTGTTCCCCTTTAAAGGATGATAACAAGAGTTATGGTCAGGTTAGGAACATCAGAATGTTTGTATTGCATTTGACAGAAAATGTTTTACTTATGTAGAAAACACAGTTTTTGTGTGGTCTTGTCCTTTAACGTCGTAGCCTACTAAGGGTATTTTACATATATGAAGACGGGTTGTCCATTTACCACGGTTCCTTGCCTAATTACGGTGTAAAACCGGGTGGAGACCTCGTACCCAGTTAGTCGACACAGATATATAAGATTATGTGACATGAGGTGTGGAAGCTCCAAATGTGATTTGAATATATGTGTGGTATTTTAACTGTGACTTTGGTTAAACAGGCATGTGACTATTAAACGGGTAATTTCGGTGACATTGTTCATGCGCTAATGTAATATACCATCGTAGCAAGTAGTTTCTCACGTTCGCTTAATTATCACTGACTAATCCATTGATCTTTATATCTGACCCTGTATATGATATTATTTTTATATTTAAGAGTGTTACAGGAAAGCGGATCTATTGTTTATCATGGAAGCATCAAGAAGTATAAGCCCCAAGGCTTTCAAAATGGCGAAAAAATTCGTCGTCTCCTTTCTTGATAGCTTCGTCGTAAGTCAACAATACCTGCGTGTTGCTGTCATGACTTTCGACACGTTCGCTCGTATTGCATTTCGATTGGACACATACGATACGTCGGGTATACTATGAAGAAAGCCATTCTAGCACTGACCCAGGTGAAAACTGGAACATTTACGGACCGTGCTTTGTCATGAGCCAGGTCTGCCATCTTCAACTACGAATTCGGAGATCGTCTGGAAGAGCCTAACGTGATCATTCTAATCACTGGATGGAAAATCCCGACGACCTCAGCTCACTGCCGAGGAGGCTGCGAAGATCAAAGACTTTGGCGTTAACATTCTGACAGTTGGAATTGGCAGTACAATGAAAAAGGAGCTCGAAACCGTGTCAAGCACCCACCCATTAACAGAACAAAAATTCGTGTTCAATGTTGATCAATTTGATGAGCTGGTAAACGTAACCTACGACTTGGTTAACACAACTTGTCAAGGTTTGATTCTGATCAGTTCAACAACACAGGATGCTTAATATAAATTATAGATATTATCCTGCAATATTATCTCTGTTAACACAACGACTCACGTAACATATTTAAATTTAGTTTCAAACAAAATATGCTATCCTTCATACAGTATGTCATAAATAATCATATGATTTACACCTAGATGAGAATTCCTCAGTCAAATAATGTTTGGGTATATTCTTGACTTCCAGACATGAAGGTCACAGAGGTCACTTTGGTTAATACCCTGCCCACATTATCACAGGTGTTTACGGATGTGGCTGTATATTGAAAAGTCTGGATAAAGAACCATAATCTACATGGATTCGTCGTAGACTGTCTAATTCAAATGGATTGCAAAGTGACATTTGCCACATACAGTCTTTGTTAGTGTTAGAAAAATGTTTTCATAAACGGTTTATGTAATATGAGCAACAAAAAATTGAACATTAGTCTCGTAATTGTATTCATTTATGCTCTTATTATGAACGTATTTTTCTTTTCTTTTACAGTTCCGGAAGGTCCAAAAAGTAAGTGTTTATAATATAATTAGTCGACACACCTGTGCTAGTAAGATTACTTTTTAGAATTATAAAACGCTGCTCTGAAGCTAAAGCTGAAATCATCAAAGAAGGGACAATTTACTTATGCCTCAACGCTTCTTAAACATATCAAAGGGAAGGCGGGGGTCAATTTTATGCCAGTAAGAGAACATTTTTGAACCATGCATGGCTTGTTGGCTGGTGGTGGGGTGGGACAAGGGGTCAATTAAAAACATTATCTGGCCAACATTAAAACGCGAGATCTGTGACAAATCTTCAATCCCCCAAAAATATTTAAAGATAGGTGGGGAGGGGGTATTGACACTTTATAAGGTTTTATTTGTCAGAGATTTATATAACGTTTTTGTTATTTTGGTCTTCATAGAATGCGACTCTATGCTGGATTTGATGTTTGTGGTAGACTTGTCAAGCAGTTGGAGAACAAACTTCGGTAAAATGAAAGAGTTTCTTAAGCTGGTGGCAAAAGGCTTTTCCATCAATATGGACTCCGTGTGGATTGGAATGATTACCTTCAATAAAGTCCCCATGATGAATCTGGCGCTTTCGGAGGGCACTGATGAGGAGACTGTCATGAATGCCATTGGAACACTACCAGATCCTGCAACTGGCACCATGACTTGGAAAGCTCTAGACTTGCTTCGAACTGAAGGTTTTACAAGCGAAAACGGTGGCCGTGCAACCGCCAACAAGGTGGCTGTTATCGTCACTTCTGGGAAGTCCGGGAACAAGGCCGCCACCGCCGTCCACGACGCTGGTATTACCATTGTAGTACTTACTGTGGGGAAATCCGATGAAGAAGAATCCAAAGCCCTGACGAGTCCCCCAACTAGAGACTTTCTCTGCAACCCCAAAACTTTGATGACATGTTCAGTTTTGCCCCAAAGCTTATCAAAACTTCATGTGCAGGTAACATTAGCCTTACAAATCTATAACCAATAATATATTTAAATACAAAAAATTGTGTCACAGCTACTGTCCTTATAATGCAGATGAAGACTAACAGTTCAATCTAAGCAACAGCTTTTGATTTTGGAAGTAAGAGCAAATCCTTATAAACCAGTTCTGTGTAATGGAGTGGCTTAGAGTACACGCTATAAACCATTTATTCTTAGGCTTTACATCCTCTCCAATAACCATGAGTTTTATTCCGAGCTAATCTACTTTATACAGCTCATAAAACTCCTGGTTGGCGAAGATGGGTTAACAAATCCCGATTTATTCTGGGATCCCGGGAAAAATTAATTCGAACTGAATATAGGACAGGATGCCAGCAACAAGCGAAGTAGGGTTTTTTCTTTTAAAAAAGCACGTGCTACTATATGTTATTGTGGAGAAATACAATTTTGCTTGGCCCCACCGTGTTTCGATGGCAGGGCCTACTAATTAAGCTATAAGGGGGCCTCATGGCAGACCGACCACGAAGTTTCACACAGGTATAGACCGCGAATCTCTCTCTACAGTCAGCACTGACAAAGGTTTGTTTGTTGTTGTTTGATTGAGGTTAAATATTCTTTCACAGTTAAATAATGTAAGATAAACCATGGATATACTTTCTTCAACATAGTTGCACGGTCTAACTTCACGGATTCTAAATGGTATCCAACATAAGTTAGTGTTTAATACTGATTATACCTATTAAAGCTCTATCATTTATTTTTGTCCTCGCAACGTCTTCTATTGCTCGTGGTTCCACATTATTCAGTGATTTAGAACTGGGAAGCAATTCTTGAATTCATAAATGTTCAAAAGTGTTCAAAATTGTTCAAAATGTCAGGAATCTATATCCTACGTTTGTCAAAACCGCACGTGGTTATTGTTGTTATGTTGCCATCACTACGCTCGGGTGTGATTGGTCTATGAGTACGGCACCGTAAATTTTACCATATAATTTTAGTTAAAAGAGTTGATATTTTGGGCCACCGGCTTGAGATGTGCAGAGAATTAATCGCGAATAGAATAACTTTATTCTTAACTATTAGTACTTATTATTATACTTGATTGATGCCCGACGTTAGTCCTGTATACATGTAATTTGGCTGCAAAGTATGATAAAAACCAAATTTTAAAACATCACAAATATGTTTGTTTCTTTTCATAACAGGATCTTCAAAACCTGATGATATAACGAGAAAGACTCTGGAAGGTATGTGCTAGATTTTTCCTTCAGTTGATCATTTGTTGCCTGTGGTCATAGGTCACGTTCGTGTATATGTAACTTCACGGAAGAGTCAAACGTCTTCGGCGCGGAACAATTCGAAGAGTGAATGATTTTTGTGACTTTTAGATAATGAATATTAACATTAATTTCGTTATTTTGGGGTAAAAATTTCTTAGATTGAACAGATGCTAAGTCAGAAACCTAGACGAGTTTCAACCTGCAAATTGTTCTTAACTAAAAGCTGTTCAAACTAATAAAGCGTTATCCCAAAATTACAAAAATATACACTTTTAGGTGTACCAACAAAGAGTACCATTTAATAGCAGTAAATTTTATATTTAGGTTTGAAACGGGACCTGATTGAACTCGAAAGAAGGCTTCAATAACGTAAGGTACGGTATGCTATCAATTGTTGTTAATGCGAAAATATAACCATAATACATCGGTGAAATTTGAATATCACAAATGTCGATGAGATGAGCTATGAATTTTATGACCTATAAATATTCTCCGAATTGAGTGTGTTACTCTTATGATTTCTCTTATGTTAAACAACTGTTTCAATACGCACAGTTAGGGTATGGAGACGCTTATTTAATTACCTTTGTCACTACATGTCTGCCACTGTGTAGGGAGAGATTCGCAGCATATACCTTTCGCTCGTTCAGCCATGAACCCTTAATAGCTTAGAGCCCGTATTCATAAAGCTACTTAAGTATTTCTTAAAGCTAAGCAATACTTAGCCAAATTTAAGACTATTATTTTCAATGAAGAAAGTAAAATTTGAACTTATTTAGTTCACATTTTAAAAATTTAACTTATAGTTTTTCATTTGAGATCATAAAAAGTTCAGCAAAATGGTATTCTTATACCTAAAATGATACTTCAATATTCATTAAGTTTTTCTTAACTTTAAGAAATACTTAAGTAGCCTTATGAATACGGGCTCTGTGTATAAATACATATACCCTTTGTTTCTTATAACGTCTGTATACTGTCTCAGACTGAGGAGTTAATGACGATAACCGATTGTACATTGTAATATTATAGAAGTTTTCATGATTTTGTGTTGCAATGGCAGTTACTTTCAGCGTAAGTTTGGACAAATCTGTGACACGAGCTCCAGATCATAATGGTAATATTGATGGTAACGATATGTGATACTATGCCAACACTTTGCATTGTTTCATGTTTGATTATGATGACTCTAAGTAACTCTCCTTTGTCAGTGCCGCCCGCGGCCGTGGATTAGTGGTTAGCGAGTGCGCTTACGAAAGCCTACTTCTATGCACCGTTCACAGGCTCAAGTCCGTCTGTCGACCCTCAGATATATGAATGAGTCACACAATGTGGCTCCGGCAGTCGTTCGGGTGGTTTTTACGAGGTTTCCTCCCGTTTTCGACCGTAATTAGGCAATTAACAGTGTGAAGTGGACAATCCATCGTCATATAAGTGAAACACCCTTGAGTACGACGTCAGTGGTGACTGTAGAGAGAGATTCGCGGTCTATACCTGTGTGAAACTTCGTGGTCGGTCTGCCATGAGGCCCCCATAGCTTAGTAGGTTGGAGCCCTGGCAATGCCATCGAAACACGGTGGGACCAAGTAATGTTATTGTGTATTTCTCCACAATAACATATTTTTTTATATTAATATATACATATACAGTTTGTTTCTTATTACGTCTGCATTCTGTTTAAGACTGACGTGTTATTGACGATGGCTGAATAATTATGAACCCAGCTAGGTCTGTTGTCATGTGATAGATGTCGTTTGTACCTACTCAGTATTTGAAGATACAACTTTATTATCCCGGTGGTCGTTATAGTTATTTAGCTAATAATGAGTTCTAAAACAGTATATGAGTTTTAACCTGATTTTATTGTTGTAATCCAAGTGATCATTTTCGTAACTTTCATGAAAAAAATTCATGAAAGTGTCATGTGGGCTACGTTTCACAAAGCGAAACGTAATTACCATGACAACCAGTATTGAAGATCTTTTGTTGCCATGACAGTTACGTTCAACGTAAGCTCGGACTGCTTTGTGAAACCAACCCCAGATCTTCATTCCAACTTTGATAATAACGAAATGTTAAACTATCTGAACGTTTTGCAATGTTATATACCTTGCACTGTTTTTATGTTGTATACTTTTTTGTCCAGCTTAACTCTTTTCCAATTTTAACGATTGTAAAAGCTAAAAAAGTTTGCAAATGTTATATATTATTATCATTTGTATCAAACTGATTTTAATAATAAATAGTCAAAGTCAAATAGTATATTTTTTTTACACATTTTGTCAAACGATTACATAAAGCCTTTCGTAAAAAATAAATAAATATATATACACGCACCCTGTTCTTATATTTTTTTCTAGTTTTTCAATGATGCTTTTCTAGAAACAACCAGCTTCCGGAAAAAAATGTCAACGTTTTGTAGAAACAATTTCAGATTTTCTTTCTTTCTTTATGTTGGCTACATATTTAACAATAATTCATACACCATAACATTACATTACATTACATACACCATTACATTAATGGTCGAGACCTTATATCGAAATGTCTGCAGTTGACTATTAGTTTACTATTAGGAATGTATCTCTTAAAAAGTTCAATCCAAAATATAAAGCCTGTAAAAATATCAGCATGCTTAATGCCGTAAATATTACTGTTAAAATCATAAGTTGTGTATCAATCCATGTATCACAGATTGATACATATAACTTTTTTTCAATATTGGTGTTAAAAATAAAATATTTATAAATATTAAAAATAGTATCTATTTATGTATTATGTTTTTAAATAAATATGTAAGAATTTTATTTTAAAAAATATATATTTCAAAACAATTATAACACATTTCTGGCATATTTGTGTAAATATTGCTCATCTGATGGAATCAATCTTCCTACTTTTAATATGTATATATACTATATAGTTCTACAATAATGATTCAATTGGTTATATATTTGTATGTTTTACGCGTGTATGTATCTGTGAATGTAACCAGGGCCCTGTGGGAGAGCAGTGTTTTGCACTGAACAGGCTATTCCATGTATAAAGATTGTTTAATAAATAATAAATAAAAAAAATAAATAATACCCCTAGCACAACTCGAGATTAAGGCGTATCAGGAAACTTGTCTCTGAGGGTTTATCTAGAACATAGAGGATTCATCGATTTCAATTAATCTACCTCCCTGTGCTAGTGTACTTGCTTTTTAAAAACATATATAGTGATCAGATAGATATTCGTCGTAATGGCTGGCTAGGACAAACTGTTTTGCTGGAAATCGACCGGGGATCAAACAACACACAGAGTAGAATTAGGTATTGTTTTATAGCAAAACTTTTACACACATTTAGAAAAGATGGAATTCCTATCAAGGCTTTTCTATTCGATAAACTAAAGAAATAAATGTTAACTCCCTGACCGCGTAAATTACTCAAATAATAGCAAATCATTTTGCAATAAAGTGGTCAGAAACCAAAGTTTTATTTCTGTTATAATATCATATATTTATTTCGTTTTTTGTAAAACGCATTCGTATTACATTTGAAGGCTTTTTAACATTAACAATGAACCATTCATGATAAGTTTAAACTTGTAAATGGACATATGTGTAAACTTGAGTGTCCAAGGTGTCGAAATTTATGTACATACATAATGTTCAGATATATATTTGCTAGCAGGCTTAGAAAAACTGTTTTGCTAAGAATCAATCTAGGATCAAATAAAACGTTATAGAGTAGAATAAGGTCTTGTCTTGTAGCAAAGCTAGCAGATCACTAACTGATAGGCTTCACCTAGGCTAATTGTCTCAACAAGCATGCTTTGCGCAAGATCAGTCGCACGTTACAAATCAATAGTCACGTTGTTTAATCAGTTCAACCATTACTTCCTTGATACGTCAGTACAAACAAGAATACTTTATTTTTGAAATAAGAATATCAATAATCGATATGGAGTAGCCACAAATACTCCGCAATACGAATCCAGTAAAATTTTTTAATTGTTTGTATGAGAAATTACTATTTTGTTCAAGGATGTGAATTCCCTTTTCATTACAAATATTTTAGAAACGAAAATAAAAATTACTTAGGTTCTCTGCTTCCTCACGTGTATATAAACCAATCAGCTTCCGCGTCTGGTAGAAGAGAGAACAACAAAAAAAATATTCTACCGACATCGCCTGGTAGTTATTGTCCAACTAACCTTCCATGTTGTATTAACTGGTTAAGATATGGTGTTGTTTGGATAGTGATTCGTTCCATTGGTAATATCGCTGCGGTTGATTTAATGTCATGTCCCAGTGAGGTTGAGTCGTTGTTAGTAAGATACAAGTACTTGTCCCATTCCAGAAGCCTTTGTGTACAGCTTTACGTTCACACTTCAACCACAAGCGAAATAACGAAATCGTCGGCCTGGCCAATATCTGGATAAAGAATATATAACCCATATAATAGCTGAAACATTAACCTATTTAGTTTACCAGTACATCAGGAAAATTATCTTCCGAATGGAAATCATGTTAATAGACTAGGTTTACCTCATATAAACGTCATTTATTGAACTTGGGATTAGTATAGAGGGACAAGAAACACCGCTTCCCTTCGAATCAGCGATCCGTGAATGTGTTACTAGGCTAGCAGGTTATGCATAAAATCGCTTTCTTTTAAGGCTTGTTTTGTAGGTAAGCACATCGTTTGTTGTTTCATAACAATGACTAGTTAAAATAATATCCATTGAAAAGAAACCCATTTCCAATAAACATGATTGTTGTGCGGGTTAATAGCCTTTACGTTCACAAAACTGGTTACTTTCGCAACACAAAGCAACTACGGAGTCGCCATCTTGGCTGTATCAGATGAACAGATGAGTTGGCGAAGATACATTCATATTTCATGAGTGAATATGCTACTTATCTTTCTGAGTTTCAGTATTAGTTGTGTAATCTCTGTTACTCGATAGAATTGGACAACGTGCGGCTGCCGTAGGAACATGCTAGCCGAATAACAAATTCACGGATCGCTGATTCGAAGGGGAGCTATGTTTCTTATCCCTCTATACGAATCCCAGATTGAACCAATACGATGTCTTGATCAACTTAAATTTCAGACAATTGTTACAGAGTTGTCAATGTTTCAAAAAGCCTTGGTGCTTTTTTTTCTTACCGTTGCTACCTAGCCACCAGATAACCTTCCCGGATCTAGAGTAGAGGAATGATGGGTAAGGTTGTTTGTTCTCCCAGAGACAGTTGTAATTTTTCTCCTTCAAACATAACCATCCTGAATCGGCTAGGCAGGTCAGATGATTAGCACGTATGTAGAATCGACGGGCACTATAAAGACAGAAATACATGTACACTGATAATAGAATGGTTCAGAACAGATAAGATACTTTATTGTGGACAAAATTCATTGGTTTGTAAGGGATCCAGGGTGACAGAGGAAACGGTTATTTCTAGTTTGTATATCATTAACTTGTTTTATTTTATTATTTTGTTGATGTTGCGGAATAATGAATACATTCGAAAGTTTGGATCACTATCAAGAAAAACCAAACACATACCACTGATAACATGATGGTTCAGAACAGATATAATTTTTTACTGTCGACACAATTCATTGGGTAGTGAGGTATGTAGAGAGACAGAGGAGGAAGCCGACTGAAGCTGGCTCCCAGTTCCTTATTCTCCTGAAGTTAGCTTCCAGTTCCCAGATTCCAATTTTATTGTTTTGTTGTTTTCGCGGATTAATGAATGCATTCGAAGGTTCGGATCACTATTCAAGAAACAATCCACATACCACACATAATATGATGGTTCATAACAGATAAGATAGTTTACTGATGACACATTTCATTGGCTTGTGAGGTACCTAGGGAGTTCGTGGAAGGGGTTATTTGGGATTTGAAAACTTTCACATCTTTTATATTTTAACCTTTTCTCGTTGTCTCTAGGGAGTTCGAGGAAGGGGTTATTTGGGATTTGATAACTTTCACATCTTTTATATTTTAATCTTTTCTCGTTGTCGAGATTTAATATTAATTATTAATTTATAAAATAGCGTTTTTTATAGTTTGTAACACATTACAATGCCAGGTTTAAATGAATGAATATATTGCTGTTTGCGATGAAACATATATAGGGAATGCGTGGATGTACGGTATAGAGAGTATATGCTTCTGATAAAGACACACTCTCACCTCTGGTGTCGTGCGTTCGAATCACGTGAACCGTATGTCTGTTGATCCGTAATCTCCATTTAATCCATTCGATTTGGTCTTAATAAATAGATTCGAAATTGAGCTCATGTGTGTGGGAATAGTATTTTTTCCACACAAATTATGACGATACCTCAATGCGTAAGTAGTGTAAGAGTTCAATTGTTTCTGGTATAAAATGCCCCACATAATTGAAGCATAATCAGTAAATTGTAAAAGTGGAAACGAATATCGTCTTAACAGAAGACGCAATATACTTTGTCCTATCAAATGGATTTGGTTTCACTGGCCGAGAGCTATAGTCAAACGATGTTAGGCAAAATCCAACGCGGCATTATTTCAATCTATGTCGAGGATTGATTGGAATTGGAAGACTCATGCTCCTCTGATAAGTTAAACAACACTCTTAGAAAAATATGGCTCTAATTGAACCCTTTAAAGTTCTTCATTCGTGGCTCTCGTGAAATCCTTTATAGTTCTGTATGAAACCTTTACAGCCGCCCTTTCTTCTTACATCAAAGAACCGTTTTGTCGTAATCGTTCCATACAGAACCTTCCTCGCTTCTAAAGGACCCTCCACTAACCATTCTTTCTAAGTTTGATATTTTTTTTAAAAACCCTGCAACGTGTTTTCTGTATTATGCTGAAGTGAAGCAGACAAATCCTAATAGCATAATGATACGAGCAGCTAGGTTTTATAGGTAAAATCAAGGGGTTCCTGTTTGAGAAAGGAATCCTTATGATTTGCTGGCTCTCGATAACTGAACATGTTGCTATCATAAAAACCATGATGTTCCTTTCCCAAAGTAAAACTGTTTGTAACTAAAATACATACCATTGATAAGCGATAAGTTGATGGAAACCCACTCCCATTGTGTTATTATAGCAAAACAGACGGTCGATTTAGCTAATACAATGATCCAGCGAAAAACATCAGACGTCACTAACGCTGAGTCATTCGTCCAGAGAAGAAAAGAAACTGTTTGCATTCAGATGGATGAAAGAGAGGGCAGTGAAAAACATTCAGTAACGTATGTACACAGAGAGTGATGTTCAGAATTCATTTGCAAGGTGTCTTTCTCTCGCACTGTATTGTCGAGTTTGCTTAATTAAACACCTCTTTGCGTCTATTTCAATAACTCGAAGTTCTATCCGCCATGAATAAATGATAAAAACTGAGACAAACTACAAAGAGTTGAAGATTGAAGATTTGTTGAATGAAGACTTTTTTGAATTTGCAGTACAATACTCCAGCAAATAATTAAAAGGTCAATCGAGATTTTGCAACAAATTTATAAACATTGTGCCAAAAAAGTCATTTGTCAGTATCGGATACGCACATAATACAGTAAAACTAAAGCAGACGATTTGACAGTAAAATATACCGTATACCGAACGATGATGGTTTGATTAATGTGTTTACCGAGTTTAGGATCGATGTGATTAGTCTGTTATACGGAGTCATATTATTGAAATTAATTGACGAAATAACCAAACTTAAGCTATGTAGAAAGATGACTCCTCAAGGTCCAATTGAGTGAGGGCAACGATTCGCATGTTAACCAATTCATTAAATATCGCTGGTAAAGACCATGGGACTGTCTCTTGTTATAGATTTATTGATAAAACTTAGTCGATTAGCGCAAATGCATTCAAATGTGATTATAAGAATGGGACAGTGACCTATAAATATAACGTATAATCTTTAGGGAACACTAAGATGATGCGAAACTCACCTTGCGAATCCTTCCACGGAAATTTGGGCATTGCTGGATTTAATTAGGTCAGTGAAGGACGACTCCAGGATCCTTGACTTTCTGAACCAATTCATATTTGTTGTGTCTCGCCCATCAAATACCAGCTTCACTACTTCCTTGGCTTTCTTTAACAATACAAATTGAACCTAGCAGCAAGAATGCAAGACAAAAAGAAAAAGTCTACGTTAAATTATTCACCCGATAGTTAAGAAAAATTGTTTTTGTTATATTTCCCATTTACCACTGAAAGCCGCTTCAATGTTGTTGCGATTAAGAAGCCGGACAAATATACAGAATAAAGATATATCCATCTGATGCTCAACATTTGTTATTATAGATTTACTTCAGTGGCTTTACTACAACAACCGATACTTAAAAAGTTTACCATTATTTGCAGTACAATAGTGGCTTTCTATTGAAAACGAGGAATTTTATTAAAAATGCTATAGTAGTGTTGTGAACAACTTTACTCCTGATATTCATTAAATAATTCCGTGTCCAATTTTGGTATAATTGTTGAAGGTGTCGTAAACAAAGTTTCCCAGTACTAGAAACCCAGCCACCCACTTCTGCTCGACATCCGGGTACCTCCTTCAAACTCTATCATTATGTATTGAATACCGATCTTTAAAATCTGTATGTTGTGTGGTTGTGTGGAACTGGAAGGTAGAAATCGCATCTTTTAAACTTGCCATGGTGAATTTACATTTCTTAATTTAACATGCTTGGATGGGGATTCATGCTCGACAGAGAAACGATAATTCTAGAGAGAATTATGAGGTACCCGGATGTAGAGTTAATTGTGTGAAATGTCTCAGATAACGTGACTTACAGGTCCTGTTGCAAGGAAATGTGTACAGCAGTATATACTAAATTCAATTTAAATGCTGTTATATAAAGGAGGGCAAAAAACAGCGCAACAAGGCGAGTCCAACAGCGTCGACAGGTACTGAAACCACGGCGCATAGGCAACAGGGGTACAACGGATTCACACTTAGCAAGGGCGGCGGAAGTAAATCCAAAGCGCGCGCGCGTGTGTGAGGGGGGTGAGTGAGGTGTGAGTGGGGGGCTAGGATCCCATTACCCCTCCCTCCATTCACCAAAAATGCTTGCACTGCTCAAAGGTGAAAGGGGTCAACCGACACCCCAGAAAAAGGGAGACACCACCCCATCTCCCTCCCGCAGCCCTCCTAAGACCTTCGCTTCCTCCGCTCATGCTTATAGTATATGCACGCGCTCACCTTTATGATATTCAAATTGCCCCAGAATTTTAGAAGTAAGTGCTTGTAGGTATAGCTGATTTTGTTGGTCATGTCATAGACATCTTGACTGCATGAGGCGGTGTAGGAATCAGAAATCCATGGGCTATAAAACTTTGCGCCGGTTCCCGACGAGGTTCGAAAAACTGGCAACGTAATCGGTTGAACTAAAAATAAATGGTTTGAACATTATACAGTCAAAGTAAAAAATTAAAGAAATGTTTTATAAATCTATGGTTAATTAATTCAGAAAATTATTGTCCCAAAGTTACGTCAAACAAAGGCATAGAACATCATTTTACCCCAATCTGGATTTTAATAAAATCTAGAACTTATTTTTAATTTTAATAAAGAAGTTTTTATTAATAAAAGTCCACTCTGTAAATTTCAATTGTGGTTATACCTTCGTTGCATAATTTGCCACCTTGTCTTCCGCAATATGAATCAGCGTATATACCGCATACAAACAAGTGCAATCAAAATTAGAGACTAAAAGTTCTGCCATTTGGTGGTTTCATGATTTGTTAATGCCTGTCTGAGAAACATACACGCTTATATGGCGTTTAATGAAAGATTCGAATCCTTTTTATTGTGTCATTGGATGGTTTTCTGTTCATATTTACACAGAACAATTTGAATATAAAACTTACTTCCTGTTTTCTGCATTAACTGCGAACTCGGAGATGATTCCCAAACTGTTGGACAAGATGAGGTTAATACGTGAAGTAAGGCACAATCCGAACTACTGGTATTGTAATGAACAGCAAGACAGTCTTCCACAGTCCCACAGGTGGCGACGCACAGGAGTTTACTGCGGGCTTGTATTACAGCAATTGGCTCCAGTAATGGGTTAACAGAGGACACCGGATGAAATATAGCACAGTCCGTTACTTTGACCAATATAATCACAAAATAAACTTTCATAAAAATAAATTTAGCATAATTGGTAAATTTGCCTTTCCCCATTTCGCCCTCCTTGAAGTTTTCTCTACAATTGTCTATCGGTTTAAAGATACTCGTCACATACACTGTATGAATACGGACGTCTTCGTTCTCTTTGATGGCATTTATTGATTTACAATTCTATACTGAGACCGATTTACAACCTTATTGCAATGCCATCCGGTAAAAGATATCGATGATTTCAAGCAATAATAACTTCATCTGTCGGGTTAATGAAGGAAAGATCACGTCTTACAACCACAGCGGATATTGAGGTCATTGATTGACAATACCCGAGGGAACTTTTAAGGCACGGTACGACAATTGAGGCAAATAGCAGCATTATTTAGTAATTCAGTATTATAGATCATTGCAATACGTGTGTGCTATTTTCATGTTCGTCTAAATATGCATACATGCATATCACATTACTCGACCACATGCTTAAAACCTGCCTTTGGCATATATCCTGAATTTGATGGTGACTTACGCGCGTGTATAATGTGACATATTCCGGTATTCTCTCGGGATTTATTAAGCTCAACCAGTTTCTTTGAAGTTGTACTAATTCATGATTTATTATATATCTTGTAATTACATATATACTCTGTCAAAAAAGAAATGCATAGGCGAAATATTAATAGAAATATCTCTTTAATACAAAGCGGGATAATTCAGTAATTTTAGGATGTAGCACAGTTAAAGTTGGTACAAGTATGTGGTAATGTTCTCGCTATGGACCGACGGCAGCGGAGGCGTATTCGTCA
>JAVFBX010169996.1:0-15001 GCA_034783855.1 Mopalia kennerleyi
TTCGAGAAGCTGGTTTACGGGCTAGGAGACCATACGTTGGCCCCGTTCTGCAACGCCAACATCGACGTTTACGCGTTAGCTGGTGCACGAATGTACAGGGCTGGAACTTGAGAAACTGGCGGCGAGTATGGTTCAGTGACCTTTTACAGAGACATGATGGACGTCAACGCGTATACAGGCGCCGCAATTAACGTTTTGCCAACAACTGCGTCGCCCAAGTTTACAGATCTGTGCTCTGTTTTAAATGACAAATACATGTAAGTCGTTAAAATGGACACAACAGTCTTATTATTATATTATTTGCACAAATTATTTGATATAAATTGAACTAGCCTGCACGGTGTCACATAAACATGAATTGATAGTGCGTACATTCAACTCCTGTTGGCCAGTGTTTAATGTAAGAAAAGAGAAACTCAATTGTGTTTTGAGTAAATCTATAGCATTGTATTAGGTGATTATGCTATGCTTAGGAACACTGTATATTATATGGGCCTACTACACAACAACATGTAATATAATAGTTTTCACATTATCTCTCAACAGTTAAGGATGAGTGAACATCGAACAAGCAAGTTATTAGTTTACTGGGATCATCACTGTTGCTCCCAGAATATATACAGTTTGTTATTGTAAAAAGATGTCAAACAAATAATGGCGGCGTTAGTCTTGTAATTAAACAAAATCTAGCTTTGTTAATTATATGACCGCAATAAATTAAAAATCAAAGATTTTAATTTAAATTAAACAGAGAATAGAATTGCCTTGGGGTCGCCTTACGCATAATCATTTTGAAGTAAACAACTTTTCGCATTGTCATAGATCGTATAAGGTTTTTGGCCTTATAGAACTTCGTGCTTCTAATATATTATAGAGCCCTCTATAATTGAATTCTGTGGTTTACTGTGCTTTTTATTTGTTCATAATTAATGAAAACAAGTGACCATTCTAACGACATACAATTAAACTAATCTGATCTGTACGTTATCTGCCCAGCTAAAAAAAAATTGCTAAACACGCTATGCTGCAAAATTATTTGGTTTTAAACAGGGATATGGTCATCTGGAATACCTCCTGTTACATCGATTGATTGATTGATTGACTGGGAAAACACACCACAACGAGTCAACCATTAGGAAGCTTTGTGAAGCAGCTCTGTGATTAGCCTTTCTAGATCAGCCAGTGGACACAGGTTAGGATACTATGTTGTCAGATGGACATGTACTCCGGTAGCTATTTAGATCTAGCTTCTGATATGCACTCTTATAACTCGCATCGTCAGGTTCGCCTCAAGCATTGCATTAAAAGGAAAGAAAAACGAATTTCTAGTCAAATAATATAAAAAAAAACTACAACACTTTTTGTAAGACTCTTAGTTTTGCACTGAAAGCCACTTTAATTATGGCGCTGTGGGTAAAATTTACCGTTGACTTTTCAGGCCACATTCATTGCTGTGATACCCTTGTCGTAGATCTATAACAAATGGTGTGCATAAGTTATTCTGTATATTAGTATAGTTTCTGTTTTGCACGGTTAACATTTTAAATAATGTATAGGATTATTCCAAACATATTTATGGATTATCCTTAACAGGTTACGAAAAATTCCACAAAAGTTAAGGAAAATTCCACATAAAAGGCGTCATGGAATTTTTTCCATAACTTTGTTAAGGAATATTTTTTACAGTGTATAGTCTACCGTAGATTTTACTTACAACACCAACAACAAGGTGGCTTACAGTGTAAAATGAAAAATCCAAAACAGAATATACTCTGATTCCCACTGAGTAATTTGACATAGTAGACCAAAGTCACATCTCCGAGAAACATGCGTATCTTGTCGTTTCCCGGAGTTGTAACTTTGGTCTACTAAACAAAATGTTATGGCTGTTTTGCTTACATATGCATAGCTTGTATAATTTGACTGACTTTATTTGTTATTTTCTTTCATTTTAACGATGATGATTTGTTTATCTGATTGATATTTTACACAAGACTTAATATTATTTAACTCAAATAAGGGCGTCTAAGCCCTGTGGTTGAAGGGAACCACCCTCGAAACCACTGACAACAATTACAGACAGGACAGGGTGCAATACAAAGACATCACAAACAGATGGGCTACCTGTTGCTCCGAGAACACCAGGACAACCAGAAGCTCCCTCCGTTAACTGTAATGGAATGTTATTCCATGTTATTTCATCTATATTGTAACTTTTCAACGGCTAATGCCTGGTGGAAAGCGGGACAAACCTCGGAAGAAACCCAGGATTTCCACAACCGCCAGGACATATCAGTAGCGTAACTATTTGCCCAGCTACCAATATAAACGAAAACACACATAACAAATTGTGATAAATTGTCAAAATCTCATAATAATATTATAAAAACATTGCCACTGGCCCATGAAGTGCAGTCTGGCAAAAATTGTCTTAGATGGCTGTAATATTGACCAATAAAAATATAATGTCCTCGTTTACAAAAATTATAAATTGTCAGCAGATATTCGTGTAGTTTAACAAATAAGTCAACACGGGCCTAAGGCTGATGGATGCTATTGTTTGAAATATTTATTGTGATAGCAGTAAAACAGTTGTAGTATAACAAAAACATGTTAGATTGATTAATTGATTATTGTTTCATGCCACATTCAGCGGTATTTCATCTAGAATACGCTGAAGCGAAAACTCACTGAAATTTTTTTTTCATTTTTTTTTTTTTAATAACTAGGATAATTCCAACCAATACCACTACGTTAGAGGAGAAATTGTGAACTTTGCTTACCCGTTTATATTGAGATTTGATGATTGTTTTTAATCTAAGATCTAACTGACTAACTTAGTTTAGCATAATATTGTCGCATTATAAATTTGATATGGTCCGCTCAGATCAAAGGTGAAACACGAGGCCGATTTGCTTCTGATGTTTTGTTAAGAGCCTGTCTTGTAATTGTTTGTTGTTATTGACGTAGAGGGTAATTCATATTACCCATTGGTCTGGTATGCCATCACATAAGTGAAATAACATAATAAGTAAGGCGCAAGCCGAATCAAACAAACTCGGAAGCGAGTATATGTCGTATTTAAGTATTTAACCACAATTCAATTGAACTGTTTCTTAACAATTTATTTTATTATCATACACAAATCGTTCAGAAACGGAATGTCAAAGTGCCTTTATGGCGACTCGATAAAATACTTTCATTCTCATATTTATAATAATTATCTTTGGAATTCGGCGTTAAGATATATTATCAATACGTTATGTTCATGGTTAGAGCGTAGACCAACATCCACCTTATACTTGCGACCTAACAGGTTCCCGGTTAGAGCAGTTTGTTTGGTTGAACTTTAATTTGGTGCTCGGAACAAGGGTTGTCTAGGCCCATGGCGGCGGATTGGTCACTTCTTGCACTGCTCAAATACTAGTAGAACATACACCCTGAATGTTGCAACTCTTTTGGCTTCCTTCTATACCCGATACTATATACTGTGTGGGACGCCGAAGTCCGTGGAAAAACTGAGCCCCAGCCACGAACTATACCAGCACCAGAAAATTCTTGTACAATTTTAAGGATTGCATCGGCACCGTGTTGAATTCACTGTGTGGACAATCAATAAAATGACCCTTAACATTTCAGAAACCTTTTACAGAGCATTCGATTGGCTCTGTCCGAAAAAATCAACTTATTTAAACATTGCTCCAATCACTACAACAGCTTATTTAACGGCTGTTTTAATAATTCTCTAACAAGCAATTCATTCTAGCCGCCTTTATTACACCATTGATACTTGGACACAGTTAATGTAAAAACTAAAACTCTGATGAAAATTGAAACAAAACATTTGTATTTCAGATAACATAGTCTTAGTATATACAAACAATGTATTGTATCTCTTTTCTGCATTCGTATATACATAATAATCATAAATAAACAATTTATATTGGTTGACTTTTACATCAGACATAACGTATCATTCCTTGATTGTAAAGAATTGACATCGTGTAGTAACGTTGGCAGGACATTTTACAATATTTTCAACATTTTAGGACTCCTTCATAGTTTATAAATATATATCTTTTCCAGTCGTTTTCATTTCTTTTGACAAAACTCTGTTTTATGTCTGACGACAAAGCTATTTAGGATTGTCACACACACTACATGGCTGATTTCAATGGAAAACTAGAAATGTCAATTTGGGGTGATTGCAGATGGTCCTCCGACGTCAAAATTGTCGAGATTTTTGGCCGTTACTTTGTAGCCGTTGAAGTGACGTTACGATGGATAAATGTATGTGACGTCATTTAAAAGCGGCACTAGCACGAATGTAGTGACGAAAAAGAACCGTCATAAAAATAAACTTATCTCCCATGTCAACATTCGAGGCTTCAATTGCGAGGTACAAAATTTCGTGACGTGAAACATGAAGTGTCATGCACAACGCTATAATTTTCTCCAAACAATTTCAAATTACTCTTTTTATGCCAGGTACTTAGATTTCCATGATGAATGTCACATTATCTATGACAGACACTTCCAAACTCTCACCTGTAAAAAGATATAAAATCGATATTCATTAGATAGAATAATTTAAGTGTGTAAATGTGATTGCATGCGGGTCTTCCTTACTTAGATATTATTAAAATATATTGATTTAAGTCAATCAAAATTAACTTAATACTTATTTTTTGTTAATCTAGAAGGAAAACCGTGGATTTGGAGAAAACAACCAAATGAGATCGAGAGCGATCTAAATTGACAAATGTGTGAAACACATCTCCACAAAGAACTTATGGATTGTTAGTTTGATTGTCAAGGGTTTTACGTCAGACTAGATTGACAGAGGCTGAGCCCCGTCAGCGGAGGAAACCACTGCAGTGAAACGCGGAGGAAACCTCTGCAGAAGTTCACTGCTGACAAACGATGACCTGATAGGACAATGCCAAGAGCAAGAGTTAAAATGCAGCAAACCAATCGGCTGCCGCATCCCTCTTTTTCAAGTTTTAGGACACTAGAAAACACTGCAGTTTCTTTGGTGATATCTTCAGGAGTACGTCAGCGTTAACAGGTCAAAGCATAAGCCTAATAAAATACACTGCTTTTTCTTGGGGATGTTTTTCCATACATTGTTAAGTTTTATTGTCAGACACCCAATATAATACACTGAACTTTTTTCTGGAGATGTCTTTTCTACATGGGTCAGTATATAGTAACCTGATTATATTCATAAAGAAAGGGTGTGCTCTTCAGCTTACCTCATCAATATATCCCGAGAATCCTTGGAACTGATCACACTGAGCACCGATCCTCAAAGCTGCGTTTGTCGTCGTTATAGCACCTGTCAAACATAAGGTACATTGTATAATCTACCCGATATATAACCGAACAGCCGCATGGTGGCTCGCCGATATTTTAAAGAGAGAAACGGCCAAATATTGTGATGGGTCTGGAGATTATCACCTACCCAACTACGCAAATATTTCTAACTATACAAGTGCCAACTATACCAAAATGCATCCACAGTTACTCTTTACTAGTACTCGATATTTTAAAGACGGCGGAACGATCCGAGTTGAGATCAAAATACACTTCCGTCAGGTACATTTAGTTAAGTATAGTGCAACTCGTAATAAATAAAGATAGACATTTTGGCTGTGGCATTCTGGGAAAAGGTGGTAGTTAATTTTGTTCCGCTATCAGCTTCAAAGGAACATACAATTTTTAAAATATCATTTTCATAGAATACTGTATACTATTATGGTGTAGCTACAACATTCAATCAATCATGACAAACTCAATATTTGAGGGTGTTATTACCCAACCAATCTATGAATGGTGTCAGGTCATTGTGACGAAAAAATATCTAACTGAGTCGTTGGTTTTTTATTGGGACTACACTACTCTTGTAACAAACTATAATCTTGAATAAAAACAATTAAAGAGTAGCAAGGGACATCACTTACCGAAAGCAGAAGCAATGTCTACATCTGAGTCGACCTCTAACCGGAGAGTTTTTCCGTCATATCTATAGCTAACTTCTCTCCATGTTTTTGTTGTCTGCGTCTGTGGTCACAAGAAGAGGGAGCCATTCAATTGAAGGGTATGTTATTACAGTCTGTCTAACTTCCATTAAAATGTTATTGCAATAGATAAATGTTTGAGCACATATAGAAAATGACATGGAGAAGAACGGCTGGATATTGATATGAGTGGGTGTTTCAGTATCCAGCAAAGTCCAGTCATACATTTTGTAAAAATTTAAAGACATTGCATACTCATGTTTTTAATTCATTGATATTCCATCCTTCATTTATGGTAGGTCATAATTAGATATAATGGATATCTTATCTTAAGGTACAAATCATTCCACTGGTATTGAAGCTAGTCTGGTAAACAAGATTGCTGGTATTACAAAGTATTTAGCTGACATAGGACCTTATTCTGCTAGTATTGGACACAAGTCTGATGGTATTGGAAACTAGTCTGATGGAATTGAAAACTAGTCTGATGGTATGGAAACTAGTCTGATGGTATTGGAAACTTGTCTGATGGTGTTGAAAATTAGTGTGCTTGTGTTTGGACCGCTTATGTTTTCTACACTTACCACAGGAAGTAAATTTCCCTGGTTTCCTTTGCCCTCGGTTTCAATGGCACAATATGTGCCATCTTCAAATCTGTCAAAGGCGATGGCTACTGTGGCGGGTGTTTCACAGGCGCTGTTGGAGATCAAAGCTTCTCGTCGAGTGTCGTCATTGTAGACTTTAATAGGTAGGTATCGGAAAGTGATTTTAAGAGATCTGCCAAAATAAGCGTTGCTGTAGCTTGGTATACTGATAAAACTTTTGCCGTTGAAAATAGCGGCTCCTCCGCCAACGGTACCGTATGGAGCATCGGCACCTTTCACGATGGATGTTCCCTGGTACTCGATATAGGTGTTTTTCCCAGAGTGATCTCTGAAGTCGTTATCGAGAGGCAAATATACTTCAGGAGTACATTTAGGAATCACTGTAAATAAATAAAATAGTAAGAATTATATTATTTTGCTGGATCATGGTGTATAGACGTGAGTTTCGTGTCAATGAGCGATATTGTAAGAAAAGGTTTAATCACATATTGCATTCTTTTATTTTAAACGAACTTATGTATCGACCCGGGTGTGGTATTAGCTACAATCGAAGTCTTCTTGGATTTTTTAGGGACATATACTTTTCTCAAGATAAAAAAAATACGTGTTCTGATTTTTGTTGGAAACTCCCACCGCACATGCGTACTAGCACTTCTAGGCCTATGTGGCCAGTTCGTGAAGTATTAGGGCAATTGGAATTGCACACCATGTGCAAAAAAACGAGCGTTGACCGAGAAATACTTGAATTGAGTCCAAATAAAATAATTGACACCGGCGTTGTCGCACTCATCTTTGTCCCGTATTATAAAGCATGCGTAGCTTGCGTTCGCGTTAATTGCAGCGACAACACCCTGTCTTCAGTGCTGGGAGTCAAGGCAATTACGTTGGTCTCAACTACACATTCTTAGTAGGATAGACCCATAATGCTACCAAATAGTCTCTACATGGTCTCTACAAACATCAGATGGAAACTATCAATGTATTAGACTTCACGTACTAATTAATCAGTTGGGTTAAAATAATGCATATTATAAGGGCGAAACAATGACGTCTGAGGTGGTATGCTCAGTATATTAGACGACTTCCGTCCGAGTGCGGTACGATTATTAGCGCATTCTCAGGGAACAACTAGTAGTCACGGCTCCTGGGGATTCCCCTTATTTGCGAGATTTTGATTGGTCGAGAAGAAAGTCGGCCTATAAAAACTCCACAAATAAGGGGAATTCTCTAAAATCGTTCCTACAAATCGTACCATGAGAAAGCGCCTCAACACATACTAGCAGACTGACTTACCAACTGGAGTTTGTATTTTCAGATCACAGACGCATGTGTAATTGTTGAATCCCAATCCGGCTGGGCAGTGCCTCTGGAGAGGATAAGGGAAGCCTTGAGGTTGTTGAAGGTAAATATTAGGGTTGGAGGCCAAGCTGTATTTATCACAAACTGAAATATAAGATAACTTCTTTTAGTGGCATTTAGAAGAAGGGATAGTAACAGAACAAGGTATTAATGGATATACAAACACAGAAGTTTACCGTTTTACTTAGCAATGGAGGGAGAGTAATTTTCCAATTTTACCCAAGCGCTTCACATTGTATGGCTGTGAACCTGTGGCAATTATTGCAATAATTTATCGTCAAATAAGTGACATCCCTTTGATCCAGGCGTGTTATTGACACGACTTTCTTGATGATAAAAAGATCGTGTTGATTACGTATGTCCCAGTTGGCATACTCCATTGTTCAGCAATTGCCAATCGTACGGAAGACGACACATTTAACTCATCACCAACAGCGACATAAGAGACTTGTTTTACCCGACGTTGCATTCTGAACTGTATGCTCATCATTCTGTTAAAAATACTTACGTGGGACATAATCGAACTGTTTTTCAGCTTCAAGAGGACAAAGGTCATAACAGGTGGACACTTCGCACTCCCGGCTCAGCAGACTGAAAGACGTCCCAGCAGGACAGCATCTCATTTCCTTTGTTCTAGCTCCATTACACACCCAGTAGGCGTTACAGTTGTCCTCGTGCAGGTAAAAGCCGTATATGTTGTCAATACATTTATCTGTAACAAACATTTAAATAAATGGGTTTATCCTACGAAGAATGTGTAGTTTAATAATTTAAGTTACGGAGGATTTTTTAGTAACTTATACTGGCATCAAAAATGTCGAATTTTACTTCTGTTTGGCAAAAAATTATGAGTATTTATAGAAGTTTTTAATAATCTTTACCATGAAATGTTGTTCAGATAACGCCTTGATGAAGTGTTAACCCACCCCCGAAAACCCACTCAGGGCTAGGAGGGCGGGTTCGATTCCCCGTGCCATATATTTCACAAATTAAGCCGGCAACCAGCATCTTCGCGAGCCATGGTTAATACATGAGTGTATTAACCTTGGCCCATTAGAAACCTATATCGTGTTATCTGAGTCGACTGAGGGCACATGATTTTGTCCCATCTGGGGGTTTTCCCCTAAATCGACAGGCCGATGGAATAAGCCGATTCAACGAGAGTAGGAGTCTACTACAGAAGGCAAAAATAATGACGGAAAGCAGTGCTCGAAATCAACTTATAAATATGATCAAGAGCAGGGTTTGTGTTCTCTGTTAAAAATAATATCCAAATTCAGTCGTTGTTCTATTTCTTGGTGTCTCATTTTGTAGCGATCAAGTCCCATTTAGCTTTTCAGCACAGACGGGCTGGACGCAAAACATGGAGGTAAGACGGTTACGGTTTTAATCAAATGTTGGTGCTGGAGATGTTTGAAAAGAACTATCATAACAAATACACGTTGCTGTTGTGAAACAGAGCGTTGCTGATAGGGTTCCCATGATTTAGTGTATGCAGCTAATAGAAATCCAGCATATGGAGTTTGGTCAGAATACTACTAAACAGTGGTTTTTCGCATGGCCTCTCTATAGGAGTCTATATATATATTGTTCGGATGATGGCAACCAGTGGAATATTGGAGCCGCCACTCAAACAAAAAACAACAACCAGTGGAATGTCAAATGTTTTGGGGAAAGTACCCAGTTAACCTCGCAAAATAATGCTGACCAACTGACATGCGATTGGGACTCAATCCTGCCGGTTTTACATGGAATAAATCAACAATAACCTACCGGACAAACATTCTACACTTCCCGGTCGGACACAAGTTAGTGCTCTTTGACTCCAGAAAAGGCCGACTGGACAAGGTTTGCGGGTAGTTTTAATCACTCCTCCACGAGCAAGGTGACATTGGTAGAAATGTGTACAGTCAGTCTCGTCTGGTACGTATCCTACACTCTCGATAAATCTGCAGTTGTTTTCACATGGACCTGCAAATAACAATATTGTTCGTCATTAACACTGTTGACCAACAGTAAATGAACAACAATCGTTCGGCCAAAACGCAAATATGATTGAACTGAAAAATATTCGGAAATGTAAAAGTATAGAGCATTTATTTATATTATTCCAATACTAAGTCTTTGCCACAATCGAGTACAAAACTAGATCTAAATGAGCTCCGACTTGGTTGTGTTGCACTTAGGTCCGACAACAATCCTACTCCAATTTCACGTGTTATTATGGATATAAATTGGATTACATATAAATTAAATTTCTATGAGCTTTGCGTTAAGCAACAGTTACTTAAAAGACGCACGAAGCCTTGTACATATTTAAAGAAAGGAAATATCATAAATTACAAAATTAGATCAATAAATAGAGTTTTATTTGAAAAGTTCTTTATTTACTTTCTTACCAATTCCATGTATATTTACATTTTACAACCAAACAGATTATATTTGTCTTTTGTGAAGAAAACAACTTACTTATGTATTTGGGTGTAGTTGTAGGTGCGGCTTGCACGGTCGTTGTTGGAGGTGGAGTGTACGGAGTCGTTGTTGGAGGTGGAGTGTACGGAGTCGTTGTTGGAGGTGGAGTGTACGGAGTCGTTGTCGTCGGCTTTGGTGTGGTTGTTGTAGTGGTGGTCGTTGTTGTTGTAGGTTTTGGCGTGGTGGTGGTGGTCGTTGTAGTTGTGGGTTTTGGTGTGGTGGTCGTTGTAGTTGTGGGTTTTGGTGTCGTTGTGGTAGTTGTGGTCGTAGTGGTGGTCGTAGTTGTTGTTGTTGTAGGTGGCAAAAGTTCTGAAATTGAATAAATATATATACGGTTATATTAAGAAATTAGCAGAAAAGTTATATGAGAATGGAATTCTGGAATAAAATACTTTCGACATTAGTTTTTCAAGCGACATTAGTAAGTTAGGCTCGGTTTACATGTTCAAGCAAAACTAAATACCCAGTTGTGAACAGCTAACAGGCAGACTGTTTTATTACACAACAATAAGTTATTTAAGCGTCGTTTGAGTCTATTTTAAAATTATAGCTTATTAATTATCAACGTTAACTCATAGAAGTGGATTACTATTTATACAACTTGGTCTACCTAACTGTTCTTAGTATATTGTTAGTTTGATTTGGGTGTCTACGTCGTACTGAAGGTTATTTCACCCACATGTCAGCCCTTGGATTAAGAAAACCGCCTTTGACACCACTGACAGCAAATATAAATGCAGGACGTAATAGAAATAAACCACAGACAAATCACCTTTATATTGCCCCTTAGCACCGGAAGTACCAGGGTAACCGGAAGCTTCCTTCCAGCCCTGCGGTTATATAACAATCAAGTTATATTCACAAGTAAAGTAACATGTTTTGTTCACGATTAAAACAAATATAAAAGAGCAATATAAATCAGACGCACAACAATGACAGACCCTATTGGCTCAAAGAGGACGCCTAGAATTATTCCCTTTTCGAACTGCTGCCTACATACAGCCTATCTTCCCTTGGTCCCTATATGATTAGGTTTCCTTACCTGGACAGAGTACACCTGTGATATTGATAACTAGGTTTCTAAGAGTTTCGAAATCTGGGGTTGTATATACCAATCCATCGTGAGAAGCAATGCCTTTTAATTCAGACACGTCAATCTTTGCTCCAACGCCGACCGCCGCCAGTGTTATGTTCTGGTTCTTGGTGAGTGTGGCCTCCATGATGGTCCTTGCGGAATCTTTGGAGCGTCCATCGGTAATGATGATACCGGCTTTCTCTACGTTTGGACGTCCATTTGTCAGTAACTGGTTGCGGACTTCTTCAATAGCCAAAAAGGTGTTTGTTCCTTCGCTGTCTTTCGTTAACGCGTCGATATCCCGGAAAATCGAAAGCTTGTCGTTTAAATCAAAGTCATTCTTAACATAGATCCTTGTACTGAAAACCACAATACCAACAACAATACCATCTACATTATTGAGGTAGAGTCCTTCCACAACTTCTTTGACGAAGGCTTTTTCTAACAGAAAGTCGTCACCAAAGAGGCTGTCAGAGGCATCAATAGCAAAGAACATATCCACTGTTCTGTTACATACTGAAACAAAAAAAGAATAATTTTATGTAAAAAAAGAAAATTGTTTGTCTCCACAGAGATTCTAAACCGGATATCTGACCTGCTGGCCTATCTATCACCTAACAGCGGCTTAAATTTATTAGCGCTTCAAGCAACCGGACCCGGGGTATTTTTCGACAAAGGGATCCTATCTTAAGTTAATTGATCTTAATTACCATAATGACACAATGCGATAGATGTAGATAGTGGTCGCCATGGCAATAAGGATGAGCTTTGGCTGAGATCGCTTTGCCGAACGGGCCCCAGTTGATTTTAAATTTCACATGACATACTTTTCATTTTATGTTCCTTATACAGGTTATATATTGTAGAGCAAACTGTCAATCCTGGGATTAGTAAAGTAATATAGATATATATATATATATATATATTCTCCCAGTATACCAAAAGGCGCGCGCTTTTATAACAATCTGTATGTCATATTTAGTGTAGATTTTCCATCATTACAAGCAGTTTACGTTTAGGGTTATTTTATCAATGTTGTTTGTTTGTTGTTTGTTTGTTTGTTTATTCACCAAATTAGGAACATGTAAACTACACAGGCCATGGTTAGGAATAAGTTGGCGGGAATAAAGTCAATACGACTTGTTCTATCCCAAGAATAAAAAATATAATAGATATATTTAGAGACATTCATCAGGGACAAAAAACAACAATTTATATATAGCTAAATTTTTCATAAAACGCCATATATAAGGTTATTGTACTCATATGACGAAGTGCCAGAAATTTAATCTGTTATTCATTTCAAGCTTAGCTTATAGGATTCTATGGAAAAATCTTTTCCACTTAGATAAAATGAGATTATTCAGTCATTGGGAAATTATTAATTACACATGTCAAACTGTTATGGTAGCCTTTTTGGTCTCGAGTGTGGCAATATTAAATCGTTTTAAGGTACCACAGGGATACATTGTGTATCGCAGAAATATCTCCTCTAAGATTTAATAATCACGGAGAAAATTGTTACTTACATATATCGTACTGTTGTTGTACCGGTGCCCTGTTTGGTCCGGAGTCCGAGGGACCCTGACTGCTGACGCTTGCTGCTAAAAGTATACACAACGTCCCCGCAAGAGCACGGGATATATGTCCAGCCATTGTGGAATAAATTCAATACTATTATAAATGGAACGTTAAGCTTGTATTAGTACGTAATGTCGAGTTTGCTCGTTAAGGTAAGTCCCGATAAAGTTGACAGATGCAAACACTAGGTCGGTGCTTTCGTTTCTGAGAGATGTATTCTTAGCTTGTACTTATATAGCTATACTCATCATTCAATTGAGAAATAGCCTTTTTATTCACTGTGACGTTTCACCAGTAGCCAAGCCTTTTAGTTGGGCGGTGATTAGAATGATTACCATTGAGTCTGTTTCGAAGCCCTTGGGGCAGGGGAGAACGCGCAGGGTTTGGGAGACAGAGCGTAACGACTGGGCGACTGAGTGATAGCCAATTATGCAACGTTGGTCCGTAGACTGGTGTTAAGGAAAAGGTTCTCATTTCATTTTGCTCTACTTGAAAATCACTGGTCTGTGACAAAGTTTTTATTTTCATCCCGTGCGCTCAGAATTTGATGACGTACGCATGACATTGATTGGTACGAGCCAATGCTATTCAGCATACTTGTCACCTCTGTTAACCAATCCGCAAACACCTTACATCAATGTCCAATCAATCCACAAAATTTCACCTGTCAAGTTTACTTAGGCCTACTCTATTTATATTGTATTTGTCATCACTTTCACAATTTTAAAAAAAGACGAGTGTTTTTGTTTTAAATCCGCGTGCGTACATTTACACAATGTTAATGCGAATAATCGTAATTCTAATTTTACATGAATTGACGATTCTGTTTCGGATACGTCGGCATTTTATTAAATGATGGATGAAGTCGTTACTTGCTGATTTGTTAACTAATTTTTAAATATTTTTTTCACATCGCTGACTTCTTGACAACAAAGCTGTATATCACGGATATTTTTATAATTTAATTTTGAATGTAAGTGCTGTATAGAAACACGATATTAGTCACAGCCCAGGGCGCAGTTCGCCAAAACTGCTGTTCTAATTAATTGTGTACAAATTCACCATATTTACCAAGGGAATATGTACCTGATGGCGATGGTCAATTTTACTAGAATGTATAGCCTCATTACGTGTTTAATACAGGGTAAGTAAACAAAAACATGCAGATAGCCTGAGTAGATAGACTTTAAACAGCAGTTCTGACAAATCTATGTTTTGAGTGTGTAGATAACTTCAATCGCGTTAGGGCCAATTTCGCACCTGGTGACGGTGACTAATGTGTGATAGACTTTGCCTTCCATATCGTTTTTGTCCCGATAACATTGACTATTGTTTAATAAATATTTATCATAATCGCTAGAAAGACGGTTTGAAAAATTTATAAGAATATTTTATCGATAATATTTAATTCTGTAAAATCTGAAACAATGTTGCATTAACAGTATGTTAATGCTTGGGTTATTAACATAAGTTTCCAGTATGGTTCTAAGTTTATTATCAAAAGAATCAGAGTTATTAAAATCACAAATTTTCTTAGCAAACCTGTACAGTCTGTCTTCACAATTTGTCATAGCATAATGCTACAGTCTGTCTTCCCAATTTGTCATAGCATACCTGTGCAGTCTGTGTTCTCAATTTGTCATAGCATACCTGTACAGTCTGTCTTCTCAATTTGTCAAAGCCTACCTGTACAGTCCGTCTTCACAATTTGTCAAAGCATACCTGTGCAGTCTGTCTCCTCAATTTGTCATAGCATACCTGTACAGTCTGTCTTCACAATTTGTCATAGCCTACCTGTACAGTCCGTCTTCACAATTTGTCATAGCATACCTGTGCAGTCTGCCTTCACAATTTGTCAAAGCCTACCTGTACAGTCTGTCATCATAATT
>JAVFBX010170099.1:0-15000 GCA_034783855.1 Mopalia kennerleyi
AATGACTTTATTACAGAGTAACTGACTATGTTAGTACTATATTGTTAGAGCTCCATGAGTCATGAGTTTACCATGGGCTAGACATATTATTATATAAGATTACCATGGGATATATATAGTATCAGATTAGCATGGGGCATATTTGTCTCTGAATTACATGGGGTATATGACACCATATCGTCAGCCGAGAATTACCAAGGTCTATCTGACTTTATTTTCATAATTGAGTTAGTAATTTCAAACTGTTGCAGAGTTAACTAGGTTTATTGTAAGCACGTGATTTTCCTCTGATGTACGGGTACTTATAGTAACAGTATGTCAGAGGAAGATCATGAGCAACAAATAGACCTAGTGAACTCTGCAAGTGTTTGAAAATACAAATTCATTTTTTTGGACAAAAACAGATAGACCTGGTTAATTCTCGGCCGACGATATAGTAACTATGGATGAAAAAACATTCCACTACTTAAAGCATCGATATGGCTGCTGTTGCACATTATACAATTTGCCCTGTAATTGTTATTTCTACATGGCCCTCTGTTCAAGGGAAAAATAGAAATGCTGTCTTTACTTACATGTAGCACTGGAGAAAAATTAACTTTCCAGCATTATGAAATAGGTTGCACATCTTGATTGTGTTAGTGTCAATTATTGTTGGAATACATTGAAAATAACCTTAAACATGTCATAAAACACCAATCAATGAATGAATCAATCAATCTAATTTCTACATATAAGGACAATAAGAAGAAGATCTGCCGTGTCCTGTGATTGCCCTGTCTTGTCTTTGTTTGTTGCTCATGAGCTGACACATGAGTAAAATGACCCCAATCAAACTGTCGCAGGTCTATGTTGTTAACATATTGACTTAAATTCACAGATCATTTTCAAACTTACACTGTAACTTTCTCCAGATTAAACATTGGATAGGATTGTATTCGTCCTCAAATGTGGCCCCAATTGTATGGTTTGATTAGTTGTCATAATATATTTTATGTATGTGAATATCATGATTTGAAGAATAAGTTGATTGATAGTCATTGAACTTGGAATTTTGCTTCAAATCCCTTTCCTACCAGACAGGATTGCTGTCCACCATACTCTCTGTACATGAATCAATACGGCTGCCATTGTATATTCTGCATTAGTTCACCCAGTCTGTTGTTGCTGGGAACACAATTACTTGAAAATAAAATCAGACATTTATGTCAAACTTGGTACCTAGCTTCCGCCAGTTATGATGATTGATTTATATTTTTGTGGAAGTTATTTATGGTAGCCATTGTGTAATGTGATTGTCCACATACATGTATATGGTGAATTCCATGTAACTTGTTCACTGGATACAAAATTTCAAACTCGTTTTTCTCTGATGAAAATCATAGCAGTGATAAGAACACAGTGGTAGCTTATTGTTATTGCAAAAATAAATGACAACATGATTTGAATTTGCGGCACTGGTGCCATCTGTGGGCCGAAATTTTTAATCAGGTGCTTACTACAAAAATTAAAAATGTAAAAACAAATTTTGAGTTAAATATTATTTAATTATTAATATTTCTATTTAAAGAAGCATTTATTTTTGGAATTTTTTTTTTATAAATTAAAGAGAGAATCATTTTAAAAAAAAGAGTTATCTTTGAAAAAGTCAACATCTTTTTTAGTTTTATGATATTGTTGAAAATTGCAATTAGATAAAACTTTTTTTAAAACAAATGTTATCAACTTTCAATGTAGCCCCTGTCACAATGTACATGAACCATGTGAATGTCGTAGCTTAAAAAGCATTTTATAAATTATTCCTACTTCAAACTTTGAAGTAAGTTTGTTGGACAGATAATTTTAACTTTTAACATTAAGTTTTATTTAGACATAAGTACTTAGAACCAACATATTGTACTTTAATTGGGGAAGATGTTTAGTAGCTACAGCTAAATATAGATGATAAGAACCATGCTCTTTTTCTCTTGGAAGAAAAACTGTAGGTATGGGAGGGACCTGATGCCATGTCATTTTGCTGATTTTCTGTTTGAGAGGGCCTCAAGAAAGAATGAACTGTATTTTCAATCACTTCTTTTCTAAAATTCGGTCATTATGTTTATGGCACAGCTTGTCAGTCTGGTTACTATGGCATTGATTGTCAGAACAAATGTGGGTTGTGCCAGGAGGGACATTGTGATGGTACATCTGGGCTCTGTCCAACTGGCTGCGGACCAGGCAGGAGGGGCAAATACTGCACAGAGCGTAAGTCCACTTCTTATCAGGTAACCGTTGAGTAAAAACATTATATGAAATATACCTTCACAATTTGTTGAAGCATAAATTCTTTGAGGGTTCTTATGTAATAAGTTTAAATATTTGTTGATCAAAAGTTAAACATAAGCAAATTTCTGACCATTCCAAACTTTATTTAGAATGATGTCACTCGGAGAGGATTTTAAATTGCCTTCCGTGTGTTTATCTGTTAATTTGCTCAGAAGGCACATGTCAGTATTTAATGGTTCATTGTAAATTTCAGGTTGTCCTCGAGGTTTCTTTGGGCGGGACTGTGTGGGATTGTGTGGACGTTGTAGGTTTAAGGAGAGGTGTGACCCCCTGACAGGTGGTTGTCCGTTTGGGTGTGAGCCAGGATGGACTGGAGACACATGTAAAAGAAGTGAGTGATCTCCCTTGTTAGAGCTAGAAACTGTGTCTAATATTTGTTCTTACATCTCCAAAATAGCTATTTACCCTAGGTAAACACCCCAAGGAAATTGGCTTTGCTCTAGATAAATGTGTTGTGCATAATTTGACAAATGCAATGCTTTGTACTCATTCAAGCTTATATGTTTTAAAGAATATTTATTTGTCTGTTCTCAAAATTTATTGATAATGTGTTAAATACAACTGTTTTGTTAAAAGAGGGTTAGAATTGTATGCCCTTTATGGGTTATTGAAGCAATCCTCTATAAACTCAATACTGTACATTTTACAAGAATAAATAACCATCAACTGATAAATTACAACTAATGTAATGACTTGATAAAGTGTGGGTAGTTGGCGGGAGCTTCCTGTTGCCTGGACACCCTCAGAGGTAAAGGGTAATACAAATCCACTCTGTGTGTTGTCTGTCGCTGTTATGTTGCATGCCCTATCCCATTAGCCCTTTGGTACATAGTTTGCTGCCATTGAGATTGAGAGTGGTTTTCTTCACCATAAGACTGGCATGCTGTTATTAGATGATGGAAATAACCTCAAGTGCTTGATATAGTATGCATAAAACAAACACATAACAAGAAAAGTAACACATTGAAACCAAAAGGTTAGTTTTAGTAAATTGAAGTTTGTCTGTTCGTAGGATGCATGCCTGGTACCTGGGGGATAGAGTGTGAGAATCTCTGTTTTTACTGTGCTGGGGGGCTGGGGTGTAACCCACGGGATGGCACATGTGATCGTGGCTGTATACCTGGCTGGTATGGCAACCAGTGTCATAAAGGTAAGTACTATTAAATAATAAAAATGCTTAGAAATCTAGCACAATTTATTTCTTAACTATAATAATGTCTACTGTCTTAGGTATAGTCTTATGCTTTCAATTATTATTATACCTTTGTTTATCATGTATACTCTGTATCGTCTCCTGTAATAATGTCTGTATATATGCTCTATGCCCATTATTGGGCCAGAGAACAATAAACATATCTGAATCTGAAATCCTATCTTGTTCTTTTTGGTAACTTTTAAAAAATAATATTAATAATGAAAGATTCCTATGCCATTGTATTTCTCATACCAGTTTAACTAAAACTGGTATGGAATAGTTCTTTATCAATTGTCATGTCTGGGAGTGTGATTTTTTAATCAAGTACAAATTTGCAACTTTATCAGAAAGTAAGAACTTAAAAGAAACCTAACAATAATGTATGGAAATTGTGATTTATTTTATAATTGTGTTTAAATTGATCTAAAACACTAATGTTAAAAAATGTTTAACATTTATTATGTATCATTATCACTATGTTGTTATTTTGGTTCAGAATGTCAAGCGGGTTATTACGGTGTGAACTGTAGTCGTACGTGTGGTTATTGCCTGGAGAAGAGACCATGTGACTCTGTAACAGGGAAGTGTTTACAGGGGTGTGCTGAGGGCTACGACGGAGATCTCTGTATTATAGGTTAGTGTTATCACAATTAACCTTTATCATTTCGGGAACTAAGATCAGTAAGATGGTCTTTCCTTATAGTGTCTTGTCAGACCTGCCTACCCTGTGCGTTCTGGTGTATTTTGTTATTAAAATACACACAGAAATTAAAATGCTATGATGTATCACAAAAATACACATAATGGTAAAGAAAAATATATTTTGTTTAAATTGTCTTAAACATTTATGTCTTTTAGGGTAGGCAGGTCAGTCATGTACCCCACTATTTATTCATTGAACTATTAAGTTGAAAATGCATCTAAATTGTAAACAACTGTGAAATATAGTTTTTCATCACATTTGAACCATGTAGCTATAAAGAGGAGGAGGCACTACTGACCCACATCAAATTGCCCTATGATCGATTCCCACACAGCTGGAGTCGAGAGATTAGCATTCCAAGTGTGAAGGCTTAATCCGCTCCAGGGGTGTATTGGTGGGTTTATTACTGTTTCCAATTATGAGGACAGTGGTTACCGTCACACATTGAGCTCGCACCCAGTCCTACGAGTGAAATCAGCTTTAGTAGGACTTCTACACCTCTATAAAACAAACAGACAAAAACATAATAATTATTACCAATCAACCACTCACTTGTACATGATTCTACACCCAATGCTCTGTTACAATGTTGTACCTGTGTTTGTTTTCAGGGTTATCCCGTGGGAGCACAGAGGCTGCAGCTGCTGGTGGGGTAATAGCTGCTATCATGGTCTTCCTTGTGGTGCTACTTATTGTATTCCTAGTCATGAAAAGGTAAGCCACACAACTCCGCAATAATGGTCTTTCTCCCTGCAGAAAAAAGATAATAATGAAGTGAAGCATTGTCATACAGCTGTGCCTGAATGTGTACCTGCTTTGGATTTCTATTCTGTGGTTAGTCTAGATAGCATGTTGTCAACTGATTGAAGTAAAATTAATAAAATTATTTGATTTTTAAAATAAATTTTAACTAAACTTCTGTGAGTAGGATTTTGATGATAGTAATCTCATTTGTTCTATTGTATTATGTATGACTATGTACCTGTAGTCTCTAAAGTCACAAGATCATGACCACATAGTCTGGCTCTGTTATACCTGGGACTGCTTTCAATACATAACACCTATAACAGGTGCTAGGTCACTTGGCAAACTGAAATATAAAAGATAAGATGAGGTTTTTCTCCCATTTTCCATCATAACCACAATACAACTCTGAAACATCTCCCAATGATAAATGCTACAGTGGGTAAGTAAAGACAGATTCGACTTGGTCGCCTTTTTACCAATATTCCACTGGATCTGTCCTTGACATAGAAATCTTTAAAGTAAAACCACCGTTAGTATGGTGTGTAGCACGAAATGAATAAAAACTCCAGGTATGACTATTTGAGATGCCGCCTTCTGACTTTGTTAATAAATATCACCCTGTGTCTGTATTTGCAGAAGAAAGCGTAACCGCAACCAAATGTACAAGCTGCAGGAGATCCACGAAGCACACACTGAACACAGCCGAGAGACAGACAACCTTATCAATATGAACAGAGAAAAAGGTAGATACATGTAACTCTTTGCCAATTATACCTTCAAGATTAATCTCCCTTTTAGGCAGCATTGAAATGGTTGTTGAAAAGGTCCACTTTCAACACTTTAGGGGTTTCCCTTATCAGAGTTTATAATTGTACAATATTCAATTTTTTTTATAACTTATATTGTGTGATCTTCGCTGTTGTTTAATGAATGTTGAGAACCAAATCTCTGTGATTGTTTATTAATATATGTTTTAATTATCACAAAGGATGCTGATATCTCTGTATGATTGTATGCAGGACCGTGAAGTTAATTTACTGTCTCCAAACGGCTATGTCTGGTTGTAATCACGGTTTTCCCCTCTTAGTGTTCAGCAGCTTTTCCAGTTTCCCTTTGTATAAAAAATGTCTATTCAAAGAGATTCGTCACAGTTTTTTCTGTTGTAGAACACACAATAATGTTAGAGGAACCAGGGGAGACAAGTACGGATGACCTGGAGGGAAACGCTGGAGAGCCGATATATGCCAACGTGAACACTAAGAAACAGAGCAGCCCAGTACAAGTGGAGGAGTTATATAGTTATATACGGAAAAACAAGGAGAATAACTGGGCAGGATATAAAAAAGAATATGAGGTCTGTGGAAAATTTTATGAGTTGTCCTATATTATTTGAAATACCCTTAAGCACGGCATAAAACCCCAATCAATCAACCAATAGATTATTTTCAATTGGAATGTAATTTTGGGCACTTTTTTCTCTTCACATGATTCATGTGACAAAGTTAGGATTAACCCAATGACAAATACAATAATCGTCTTGTTAATAGTAGGACCAGTAATATACCTGTAGTACAGTGATAAACAGCAGATTGTTCCCTAAAAAACAGGGGCCCCTCCAATGTTCCACTCGCATGTTTTTATCCCTCAGTGGACCTCCCATATATGAGGAAATTGCAGCACTTTTAAGTAATGCAAAGGCCAACAGCTATAGCTTAGTGGTTTGTGTATACACTTACTAATCATACTTCGATGTACCGTTTACGAATATGAGTGAGTCACACAATATGGCTGCAGCAATCACGGAGGTGGTTTATTCAGGCTTTCCTGTCGGTTTTTCACTGTTAGAAGGCAATGAACAGTGTGAAGTGGACCATACATTGTGATATAAGTGCAATACCCTTGAGTAAAATGTTTAACCCAAGTTAATAAAAATAATAAAATCTCTGCAAAGTATTTCATTTTCAATATTTGCGCAATTTAGTTTTCTACCTTAATATCATGTTTTTTGTTGTTGTTTTTTATAGCAATTACCAGTTGGACTGCTGGCAATGTGTGACCACGCTAAAAAGGCAGAGAACAAACCTAAAAATAGATATGGAAATATTATAGCATGTAAGTAAATAAGCACATTTTATTACTAACATTTTCAGTTTTGAAAATGTATTTGCTTTGATTGCAACTTTTGAACAACATGGTGGCTTCCAATGTCTGTTACAAGTCTAGTCTTTGAGTGCAGCTTAGTGGTTACAATGTTGGTACCACTGATCTTCCTATGTACCGTATAATTCTCCCATTGGTCTAGAGGTATATAAAGGCAGTCACACCATGCGACTCAAGCTGTCATGGGGGTGGCTTCTAAGACATTTCCTCCTGGTTTCCTCCCCATTAATTAAGGCATTAATCTCACTTCATATATGCTTCAACACCTGTTGAGCCCTTCTTTCAATAAAGGTAAAAATGCACTAAGCTGACTTTGTCAGGGGCTTCGAGGAGATTTTGTATGTCACTGATGCATTGTTTTGATCATTATAAACGTCTTATTTTCAAAATCAAAACAATAAAGATCCCAACTGCTAGAAGTTATAGGGTATATTAAATCATTGGCAACCATCCAATTCCTAAAACAACTGTGCAGTCCCGTTGGGTACGGTTTTGAGCATACTCCGGATTCGTGCTCAGCTGAGCACAGAAACCGTTTTCAATTTTTTTGTAAGTTTGGTTTCAGCAGAGCATGAAATATCAAATTGAGTATGAATATAAGTTATATCCAAGGACTTAAACGGGAAATGAAGTTGTCTAATGTTATTATTTGTTAAGAAGTTGTCATCACTTTTATTCACAGATGACCATTCTCGGGTGGTTTTGGACCCATACCCAGAAGATGTCAGTTCGGACTATGTAAATGCTAACTATATGGATGTGAGTATGGAAACACCTGACTTTTCTCCTCGAAAATAACCATTTGAGAAAACAGCAGATTGTGCTGATATATTATTGATATTCAATGCCTTATGTTGCCAGTGCTTGAGCAATACAAGTTTTGTAATGTTTGACCTTTAGACTTACTTCACACCATCATTCTAATGGTTATGTTTTCTCGGCATGGGCAATTTACTCGGAATATAGTCATGGTGTCTTTGCCTAACTCTATTGCGGGGGGTTGGAGGGAGTTTCATGTTGCCCTGGTGCTCTCAGAGCTAAAGGGGAACAGGAAGCTGATCTGTTTTGTGGTGTCTGTGTTGCATCCTGTTATAGTCCTGTATTTGTCCTGTCCTGTCTTTGTTTGTTGCCAGTGATGTCGAGGGTGGTTTCTTTCACCCATTGGGCTGGCACGTCGTCATATAAGTGAAATACCCTTGAGTATGACGTTAAACCCCAATCAAACAAACAAACCAGGGGTAATCATTAGCCAGATAGACTTACATTGTAACCCTCTATGAAACAGGACCGGCCTCTGCTGTATAAGAGAGCATTTGCTTGTGATGAAGTAGATGAAGTCTGTGACAATAGTCTCTTCTACCCTAATGTTCTTTGTTTTTATTTATCATTATCAAACCGATTCTAAATAAAAAAATTAAAAAATTAAAATATTTTACTGGAGAAGGCTTTCTTGTGAGAGAAGAGGAGATAACAGCAGAATAAATGCCATGGCCAATACTCTAACATTTACAAAAATCATCCGATGTCATGTTTTATGCCATGACATGTTTTAGAGTCCATACCATTTGAGACAATTTACTCATTTTTAGCTAAATGCGCGGAACTACATCAAAACAAATTTGATTTTGAGCTATAACGATAGCAGTTGATAAATCCTAAGCAAACGTTTGTCCATTTGTTATAACACAAAATAAAAAATGTCCTATTTTACTAATGATGGCACTTCCTCCCTTTTTTCAAATTAAGACATATCTTATTTCTACAATATCAAAAATTGCTTGTTATTTTGTTCTCAGCAATGGGATTGGGACATGTGGATGAGAGCTAACTTTGTAAGGAAGGATCGGGAGTGTATTGTACCGGATATCTCACGGACCTATCATTTTGGAGCAAAGGGTCTAAATATGAACCCCTATTTCCAGGAACTCTATTTTAAAACCCATTCTTTACAGTCAGTTCCCAATGTGAAGCTCAAAGATATTAACAGGTAAACCAATTTTTGTGTTTTGATTGTATTAATACCCCGTCACTACATGTCCAGAGTTATGAGTTTATTAAAGTTCTTTGACGAGGTTCTACAGTGGGAGGGGAGCTTTCTTGTTTTTTTGAGGTTTCTTCTCGGTTTCTTACTGACACTGTATCTGACTAAGGATCAGTGCGAAATGAACAATCTGTCATATAAGTGAAAATCCTTTTGAGTTTGGCATTACATCCTCATCCATCAAATAAACAAACAATTAATGAATTATAGTTTTTTAAATCAAGCTTTATCCTGTTGCAGTATATCTCTCTGGTAAATGTCCAAAAGCCTTGAGCACTGGGTTAATCAGCAGTCTGTCAATAAGCCTGTATTGTCTCCCCTTTTAAAGATACTCTGTTTGACTACACAGATTGAAGAAGGCGGAGTATGAAGTGGTGATTACAGAGGGAATCAAGTCCGCCTTACCACTTGATCATTCCAAATCTCTCTGTGATGATACATTTGTTCCTGATACTCAGGTATTCAGTTTCACTCAGATTCTCTCTATGTGTGTGCTGTTTAATTACCAAGTCCTGGTAATCATTGTGTTAGATTAAATAATGTCCTACAAAAATGTTAATATGGAAGTTTTCCCTTAGTATTTAGGCAGGCTGAGAAATGAACAATCTTTCTTTGTATAAAGTCAAATACCCATGAGTATGATGTCAGCCCTGTGCTGTAATCTTTTCATAACCATGGGGTTTTCACGGCCGTGGCTTAGTTGTTAGCGAGCGCGCTTACTGAAGTCAACTTCGATGGCTTAGTTGTTAGCGAGCGCGCTTACTGAAGTCAACTTCGATGTATCCTTCACAGGATCGAGTCCGTCTGTCGACCCTCAGGTATATGAGGGAGTCACACGATGTGGCTCAGGCAATCGCGGAGGTGGTTTTTACGAGGTTTCTTCTCGGTTTTCCACCGTAATTAGGCTAGGTACATTGTTAAGTGGACAATCCGTCGTCATATAAGTGAAATACCCTTGCGTACGACGTTAAACCCTAATCAAACAAACAACCAAACATAACCATTGGGAGACCCCATTCAGTCCGTTCTCCTCAACAGCACAGGGCTGGATCAGGGGTTTAGCCAGGAGTCAAAAGTATGGTGTCTAAAATGGTAATTTTGCTTCACTTTTCAAATAACTGGGTCTCCAATTTTGACAGCTTTCCTATCTCCTGCATGTTAAAGTTTCTCAAACAGGGTGTCCAAATGAGGTAATGGTTCACTTCAGGGTGTCCATTTGGAAGGGTGGACGGTGTCTGCCTAAGCCCTTGGGCTGGATCTAAAACCCCAAAAACCAATTGATCAGATTTCATTAGCAATTGATGACTTAAAAAATTCATATTTAAAAATGGGGTGTTCTTTATCATATTTAAACTTCACATATCATCAACCAAATCACGATATTTGTTTTCAGAACCAGACTTATGTGATATATATAGAGATGAGTAATACCACTGATTTTACTACATGGAAAAGACTAGCATCTGTGAGTAAAAATAGCCTTTCATATCCAAGTGTTATTAATTCATATAAAATATTGTCTTCCATTTAACTACAATGTATCAAGCGGAAACAGGTGATTGCCATGCCAATAGCTAAATTCCATACTGGCAATGGCCCGGGGCCGTGGCTTAGTGGAAGCGTGAGCGCTTACTTATCCTGCTTTGATGTACTGTTCACCGGATCGGGTCCGCCTTTCGACCATCGAGTATATGAATCCGTCGCATGTTGTGGCTCTGGCAATCGTTGGGGTGGTGTTTACAAGATTCCTTCCAGTTTTCCACTGTAATAAGGCAAGGAGCAGTGTGAAGTGGACAATCCGCCATCATATAAGTGAAATACCCTTGAGTACGACGTTAAACCCCAATCAATCAAACAAACAAACCATAGTGGCATCATTTTCTGTAATGTACATGTATGACATGGTTTATTGCAAGCTGGAACTGATTCATGTCTAGCCAACATAAGACTATTACTATTTAATGGTTTAAATGGTTTGTCCTTTTTTTCTAACATTTTAAGGAAGTAAATCGCTATTTCTGTTGATGATCACATCATATGACAGTATTATTGCTTAATATTGGGTCATTAACAATATGTTTATCTTCATATAGTTCTGTGGCTAGGGTGTCAGACTACTGACCACCCTGGGATGTACTGGCAACTGGTTTGAGTTTGTAACATGTGATTTATTTGTTCATGTGTTTATTATCTTTTCACAGTGTTTTCATTTGTGGGATTTGGATGTGAGAGGATTTCATCATGTAAGTCATGTACATTTAACCTGGTATACTTGGGTAAAAACCCACCACACGTAAGCTATTATGGGTCGCTGACTGATAATCACAAAAGAATCATCACATGTGCACAGCCATTAAATGCAAGGGATCAAACATGTTTGAAATCATTTGATCCATCGCTGACTGTCAGCGACAAAAACCCGCTGTCCGCTGACTTGGAATTGCCATGTGTGTGTCAAAGCAGAAGCTGATTCAGAAACTCTTGCACTGAGTCTTCAACTTAGAAACCAATCAATGCTAATGATTTTTTGTGGAGTTAAATGTTGTAATACACTATTAGCAGTCATCCGGTAATTAATCGAAACATTCATGTTTGAAGGTTGTGCTAGTGCCAATTGGTGGTGAAAACTGTCGCCATTCAAGTGAAATACCCTTGATCAGTCAATCGATCGCTATTATCCTTCTATTGAAGTCAGTAGAAATAAACTTTTTGATATATATGGCACACCTATGAACATTTCATATTGATTGATGCTTCATTTTCTTTATGTTTCAGAGCATGTGGCGGTTGTTTTTAAAAAAGAATGCAGTCTTTATTATAGGAGTCCCGGCATCTCCGTATAGGTATGTACATGTAAAGCATTTTTCTGTTGAAATCGTTTTAAGTGGCCACCCCCACAGCACCACAACCCAATCTTCAGATCCACCCTGGGTCAGGCGAGGTAACTGTCTATTTCTGATTGGTTTATTGATCGTCTACTCAGATAAGTCTGGTTTATGCTGGTCAGGACTTCCCAATAGAGACTTTTACAGAAAGGGAAAATCCCTGATATTGTCATTGTAGCAGAATAGCTCAGTGTTAAACATCTCTATATTATTTTTGTTGTGTTCCAAATACCGTCGGCCCGCGGCCGTGTCTAAGTGGTTAGCGAGTGCACTTTCTAAAGCCTACTTCGATGAACCATTCACAGAATCGAGTCCAGGTGTCGACCCTCAGGTATATGAGTGAGTCACAAGTTGTGGCTCCAGCAATCGCGGGGGTGGTTTATACAAGGTTTCTTCTCGGTTTTCCACCATAATAGGACAAGGAACAGAAGTGGACAATCTGTTGTCATATAAGTGAAATACCCTTGAGTATGACTTTAAACTCCAATCAAACAAACAAACAAACAAACCGAATACAGTCTTCATTTTGAGACCTCGTCAAAAGACTTGACACCACTGGCTTTAAGTCTAAACCAAAAAGATCTTTGTCACATGAAAAAAAACTTCTATCTCGGATTCTCCTTTTTAAAGTCATTACCTAAATTGTTTATTATTCACTTTAAATTCAATTCATGTACAAGAAATTTTGTTCCTAATCTTTTTTCAGTGAGTTCAAGCCCCCGAATATCAAACCAATCTTTGAAAGAATTCCTGAAAAGAGCTAACAGATCATATTGGAGTATTATTACATCAAGACAGGTCTTGAAAGAAATCATGGATGAGTTTATAATTAGTCATAAATTGATAGTCCTCTTTAGTTATACCTCACTTTTATTTTTCCAACAAGTATTTACAGTGCCACAGGGAACCCGGATGTTCATTAATTACACCGTGATAACAGTTAGACATAATTTAGTTCTATACTGTTTGGAAATTAATCAGTTACAAACCTTACCTTTAAAGTATATATTTGTATGGACTTCAAACTAAGTTATGCTTAAGGTTGGTCGGCCCCTTCGAGGTCAAAATTTTTTATTTTTTTATTTGTTAATACGAGAATTCACATTATCAGCCTGCATTTAGTGAAACAATTATACAAAAATTCCAATTAGAAGTCCTTTAATCTTAAGTTTGAAAATTGTGATTCAGTGCATTGTCAGATGGTTTCTGCTCGAATTCTAGCATTTCTTTTTTTGTCGATAGGCAATTTTTCAATGCTGTTTTCTCGAAAACAGTTGAAAAAAATAGACAAATTTTGACCTTGAAGGGGCCAACCAACCTTAATGAGATTTTAATTATGGTAATGCAAAGTTTGAAATCCAGAGAAATAGCTTTTCACCTTAACTAATACAGGTAAATGCAAATAGAATGAGAATTTTTCTTGTAATTAGTGCTTTAAGGTTGTGCTAGGAGTATTTTTTAAGTATTTACTGACAAATGTTAAATCGCACATGTTCATACACAATATTTAGAATAGATTGGTTTTTGTTATTTATTAATATCCTAGTCTCTTATGGTGCTCGAGTCCGTTTTTGTTGGTAGAAAATGTATACATCATAAAATGAACTGGTTTTGTTTCGGTAAATATCATTCCTAAAAGAGACAAGTGTCACCTCATCAATACTGTAGTTCGAGGGCTTTTCACATTTGGTCTGGCCCAGTTTTTATCAATTAGTCAGAAATTATAGCAGATCACTAATCCTGTATTAGAGATAGTCCTCGAACATGGCATGATGCATTTAATCCTGATTGAAGTTAATAGCAGTTTGAATAGCTGGTCCCGTCTCGATGGTGTTCCCCTGTGTTTATCAGATGGTTAACATGCCAGTATCTACTGTCAAACTATAGAATTACATATTTTGGATGATTGTATTAATTTTGCTGTATGGTTATACCTTTGTTGACCAACAGTGACAGAAGAGTAATAATTTTACACTATTTACATCTGAATAATTTTTCTGACAACTAGTCATTCTTTTGTTTGCCGTCTGGCTTTAATAGAGCAGTATGTTTCAGGCATTGTCATACTGTTTTGAACATAGTACTAAAGGAAGATTTTCCAACAGAGAAAAGCACTTTACATTGTGTGGCTGTTTAAATGCAGCTGTCTACTGTTGTACATGTACATCACTGTAATCACTTTCAAATAGTACAAGTACATAATTTATCTTTGAGCTGGTGTACTACAATAGGGGAACTAATAATCTGTTCAGTAGCCATATTGGATAGAGTGACCTTTATAGCCATCTATTTCCTTGTAACAATGATATGAAGAATTTATTGTGTCATGATAGTTTGTATGATTATGGTTCTTGATTTTCCCTGGACCAATATATACATTGATGACAAAACTTATTTGTTATCACATTTTACACCAAAATAATAATAGTTCACAACAGCAAATTGCTTGACAAGTCGGATCTAAATCTCCTCATCTTTGGTGCATTGTATGTGAATTCATTTTAATAGTTGATACAACCCATCCCTGTTGGTTGTAAATATTCTGTTCAGTGTTATTTAGTCCCTTTATAACAATTTACCATTTCATATAATCCATGTAAATGTTATATACCCTTCAAGCCCATACTTTTATCAATATAATTTTTCAAAGTAAATAATGGTGATATATAAAAATATTGGTCCCTCGCTCAGCGCTACTGTTTTGATGAAGTATCCCTCAAATCCCTACGTTAAGAAGCATTGTGTAATGTAAGTTTATGATACGCTATTGTCAGCAATGTCTTTGTTGGATGTATTGTTCAAATGGATCATTTTGGTGCAGTGTTAGAAATCCCTTTTATGTATGTATAAAGTGTTGACACCTCAACACACTAGAAACATTTGTATATAATGTCGACGGGAAACAAAAAGAACATCAGAAAGATGGCGGTGAATGTGCTTAGGA
>JAVFBX010170195.1:0-14998 GCA_034783855.1 Mopalia kennerleyi
AATTGTGATGTTAGTTAGCTTAAATTCTCAAATTTTGAATGCAAACACAACATTTCTTGCATAAACACAATTCAGACTGTTATCAACGTATCTGGTGACGCGCTGATTGGCTAATTATATCGATGGCCTAGTTAGAGAGGAATGTGTCCCGGAATGCTAATTGTGGTTAACAAGTGTGTCCTGAAATGGTAATTGTGGCTAACAAGTGTGTCCCGAAATGCTAATTGTGACTAACGAGTGTGGCCCGAAATGCTAATTGTGGCTAACCAGTGTGGCCCGGAATGCTTATTGTGGCTAACAAGTGTGGCCCGAAATGCTAATTGTGGCTAACAAGTGTGGCCCGGAATGCTAATTGTGGCTAACAAGTGTGGCCCGGAATGCTAATTGTGGCTAACAAGTGTGGCCCGAAATGCTAATTGTGGCTAACTAGTGGGGCCCGGAATGCTAATTGTGGCTAACAAGTGTGGCCCGAAATGCTTATTGTGGCTAACTAGTGTGGCCCGAAATGCTAATTGTGGCTAACAAGTGTGGCCCGGAATGCTAATTGTGGCTAACAAATGTGGCCCGGAATGCTAATTGTGGCTAACAAATGTGGCCGAAAATGCTAATTGTGGCTAACCAGTGTGGCCCGAAGTGCTAATTGTGGCTAACAAGTGTAGCCCGGAATGCTAATTATGGCTAACAAGATAGCCCGGAATGCTAATTGTGGTTTACAAGTGTGGCCCGGAATGCTAATTGTGGGTAACCAGTGAGGCCCGTAAGGCTAATTGTGTCTAACAAGATAGCCCGGAATGCTAATTGTGGCTTACAAGTGTGGCCCGGAATGCTAATTGTGGCTTACAAGTGTGGCCCGGAATGCTCATTGCGGCTAACAAGTGTGGCCCGGAATGCTAATTGTGGGTAACCAGTGAGGCCCGTAAGGCTAATTGTAGCTAACAAGTGTGACCCAATATACAGTCCTGCACCTGCTCGCATATTGTGTTATGTGAATTGATTAATGTATGGTATCCTTTTCGACAATCTCATAAACATATCAAGACAAATGTTACATGGACATGTTTCAGACGTTGAAAAAAAATCTCCGCCAGATTACGACAAATAATATTCATTAACTTTGAAAAAGAACTGTCAACCTTACCTCGCAATCGTGTTTTACTCGGCGACACTTCCGAACTTTCTTTAGTTCATTCAGTGCAACTGGGATTTCTGTTATCTATTTCACCGAGATTAAAGAGCTCTAGGATCGGCAAGGAACTGTCTTCTGTAAGTTACAGCTAGCTTCACAGAGTTGTGACCAAGTTTCAGCAATTTTCACAAAATTGCGCCTTAGCCATCAGCCAAAAGTATCAAATTGTATTAGAACAGCTTCGGCTAAACTGCTAACAAAATCTGTTAGATGACTATAATGTGATTGGCTAAGAAACAACCGGCTCCAGATCCTTCTTTTTTCAAAGTGACAACATTTAATTCCTTACCATGTCACTGAACTATCATGTTAAGGGGATTAAAAATTGTCTAATCGTGGCAGTAGCATCAATGTGAAAGGAATACATACTAAAGGTATGATTTGAAGTTAAGATTTAATGGGACTCCCCTTATTTGTTACACTTTGATTGCTCGGGGAATAAAGGAACAAACCAATCATAAACGCGGCAAATAATGGGAATCACATGAAATAGTTTATACTAGAAATTGCAACACGGGAAAGCACTTTGATAAATTCACACAATCTGGGATACGGTATATATTGGGTCGATCGTATTAGCCAACAGAAACTCGTATTAATCAACAGAGACACTCGTTTAACTGTAGCCTTTTATTAACTCAAATTTTATTTCCAAAGTGGTATTTGAATAACGCATGATGAGAAAGACGTAGTGATCAAGCTGTCCACGTTACAAGCCGTAAGCTGGACAACTGGGCATTCCATATCAGTTATATACATATTAGATATACACAATTACATGATATGTACAAAATCTTATGTACAGTAGAATATTTACATAAAATTGCGGACGTAGTCCTTCTTAAAAATAACCCCAAAACAAACAAACTTATAAAAGCGACAGGCCAGTTAAATATCCCAAGATAAAGATATTGCGAGACCACTAGTGTTCCATAAATGTACATTTTGTAATTAATATCGCGATATATTGTAAGGCGTTTGACATTCATTATCATAGTGATGCGGTAGCTTAGAACACCAATCTTCACAATAAGTTTGTACACATGCGCAGATGTGTCATAGACAGGGCCAAGTAGAGCAAGGTAGGGCGATATTAAAAGGACGTTAGGAGCCGCTAGCGAGAAAACTTTACAAATGAGGAAGATTTGCACAAACTCACAAAACAACATACGGTTTATGCATTGTACATGTTGACATTTAACTTCTTTTTTATTGTACGTGTTTATATGTACGTTACTACCAGTTGCAGGGCAAACAATTAACTGTGCCAGTATTGATGAAGTAACTCAAGCTTGGCGTTCGAGTAAGAGTGGCTTCCCTTTACGAAATAACCTTGTCACTAACGCAATTGACCGCAAAGCCGCCTTTTGAAAAACATCTACGGTATGAATGGGTGTGAAATTATCTTTATGTTATGTTATCATCACTACTCTATTGCCCACATTTATCGTGTTCACTAGAAGTCTATTGCCCACATTTATCGTGTTCACCAGAAGTCTATTGCCCACATTTATCGTGTTCACCAGAATTCTAGTGCCCACATTTATCGTGTATATCGTGTTGAAATTTATTGCCCATATTTATCGTGTATATCGTGTACACCAGAAGTTTATTGCCCACATTTATCGTGTTCACCAGAAGTCTAGTGCCCACATTTAAGTAAACCGAGTGAGTTACTTATGACTAGAATCGGACCATTTAGTTAGAGATTATACCTGATGTTCTGAGGCTCGTTTCACAAAGCAATCTTAGTTTACGTTGCACGTAACTGTCATGGTAACACTGTCTTCAACACTGGTCGCCATGGTAATGAAGTATTACGTAAGCTAAGCTTGTTTTGTTAAACGGACCCCATAACTCAAAACAAATGAACACTGTGAAATCTCTCTTAAACGCGTCGGACGACGGTTTATCAGTTGATTTGGACATAAAAATCGAAATATAATGGTAAATACTATTACTCTATGGCAAGTATTTTTCTTTGTTAAAGTAATAATTTCAGATATATATCATTCTGTGACCCGACGATCTACAATGTTAAAGAACAATCATCTTAACATACCTTGCCATTGAATGGCAAAGTAATTTTGTTAATGGAGGTCGTATGGTCATAGCTCGAAACTCCCAATGATTGGAATCTGCCGCGTAGTAAAGTGCTACACTTAAGGATGTACCTATAGGATGGCCGTGGTTAGACAAATATGAAATCCACAAAGAGATGACATTACGCCCTTCCCCCTCCCCGTCTTAAAATTCAACAGACATTTAAGCTATATTTTTTCAATTTCGCGGCTTGCGTTTATAATAGACACTTCATTCTACAGATTAGAAGTCAATATTTAGCAGCATCATTGTTGGGTAATAATTCTACATATTGATTTCTATAAAAAATGGCACTATAATGTTTCCAGTCTTTAAAAAAAATAACCCTTTAAATATTACAGGGTGCGGACGTACCCGATGGTTGAAATTCAACAGCTTGTGTAAATGTAAACGATTTTAAAACTGGGATAAACTTGGAAGACATCTATATTGAGGATAACAATTGATATGTATGGAGCAAAAAGGTTTCCACACTTTTCCCAGCATGCATTGTGGGTATAAATAGTGACTACACATTGTCAACAGCAGATAGTTACAAAGAAGTACACAAAGCAGCATATACGGAGACATAAAACATGGACCCGGGTTAAATGTATACCTATGATTTTCTAAATACGGTGGAGGAATTTCATCCACCCACAGATGAATTTCTGTCTCATTGTCGTTTTCTCTTCCCAAACAGATTTAAAAGGCCGATAGTACTTCACAATCAGATACTAAATAAGGGAGATAACTTTGGTACTGATACATATAACTGTCAATGTCATCTATTTGATTTGTAACCGAGTCTGACTCGAATAATCAGTTAAACTGTATTGTGTAAATCTATAGCATAGGTGGCACTGCCAGTTATATGAGTTGCATAATTATCTCCCTTTTTGTCCATCCCCCCAAACCCATTGCATTTCCCTCGACTTGGTGTAGCTGAAATACCCCCGAATGGGACACACACCACGTCATGTGAACTATACGCTCGGTATGAATGGTGGTAAACACCAGCCAATGCACAACAGAACAGTGAGATGATGTCATTGGTGGACCCAGTCAACGGGACAAACGAGTCATCCGCGCCAAGATTAACCAACAATGTCGTAAGCCTGGCTTACAGAGATTCACAAAGCACTATCCAAGCGATGATAGTAATTGTCAATTTTGTATTATTGTAGTTCACAAAATTGTAATGTTTTCAGTGATAACGTAAATCAGAAAATCGTTTTGTAAAATTAAGACACCCGGAATATTTTAGAAATAAAGTGCTAAAAAGAAAGGATGACATTTTAATAAACACGGTATCGTGCTTGAACCCGGACTTTAAATACCTGGTCACGATAATCACCGCCATGAACAGGTCACATGACCAAAGAAGAGGATCAAGTGGCTACAGATTTGAAGAGTCGGATGAAATCAGGGTGAGCTGAGTATCATGCTCAGAGGAGCCCAGCATGCATGAGTTAGTTAAAATACGATGTTAAATTATATACATGAAATTTAATTTTTTGATCAAATGTGTTTGATTGAGATGCTAATGCAATCGGATGCAGACAGTCGTCTGGTCATGACCCAGCTCCGTTGTCCATTTACACCAGAAAATAATATAATATTATACACTTTCAATTACATAAAATACTTGGAGATGGGACCTATCTACAATAGTAATGAAGACACAGATTAAAATAAGCGACTTTAAAGAAGGTATCAGTAGGCCTACACCGTTATAAAATCGTTCGTATCACAGGAGAAATTTGATTGAAACGCAGAGGTTACCAAAGAAATGCGGCACATCGAATAAATATAGAAATAGATGTAATATATTTTCATTGTCTTCGCTTTTCATCGTCTGTATCCTTATCCACATTTGATATCGTCCAGCTAATAGAAATAGAGACCACTCATTGTATATATCCAGTTGGAGATGCATTGATTGAACCAGGTAGTATGTTAAAGCTCACAACATGTATACCCATGAACTTCTTCAACCAAAAACACTGGCCGCGCACCTGCTCATGTATCATGTTGACACCTTGTAACCTCTTTGATCGCATTTAAAAGTTACACTCGTCGCGATTCTCTTCCAACGTGATATGTGTGGCAATACACAGGCTGCATTTTAATGAACAAGTCGACAAGCATGAAAATGTTGTTTTAAACAAGCGAACCTTTAAACCAAACAGAATAGCAAACGCGGTCAATTAGTAAATTACTTGATGTAGATATTGGAGTTCTTTGTTTAACGTATCTGGCAAAAGACATACATTCAAATTGGCGGACCCTTGTCAATGATGGTTGTTATGTAATGCCGCACACATGACATATTTCAGTTGTAAAATAATAAAGACGGTCAGGAATACATTATGATACTCGTATACAATTGAATAATTTGCAGTATGAACAAAGCCTCCTTAGAGTAGCTGGGGATGAAAGATAAAAGGATATTTGATGTATTTTGTAATTACTTGGATCGGTTATTGTAACACATTTACGTCATGTTCAAAGCAACGTGTTTCCATGGTTACACGTCACGGACAGATGGGTTAGAGGCACTTGAATATTCCACTTGGACTTCAGCATCCACGTGTGACACACTACCAGTGTCAGAGTGGGAGTCATCCCGAACTGCACTGTCAATACTGCTGGCATCTGGTGTGTCACGAGGCGTCGAAATCCGAACACTGCTTTCTCGCACAACCCCGTCATGGTCATGTTTATCGTCGGGCTCTTCGTCAATATATTCAAATATGGCGCTTTCCGGCGAGACTTGAGAGTCGTTCCTTTGGTGTTTTTTAAAGGAGGATTTTAGCGGCTCCTTAGACCGGACCGGTTCTTGTATGTTTAAATGTTTTAATAGAAGCAGTTGATGTTCAAGCAACCGCTCGACTTTTGCTTGTAAGAACTCCAATTTACAGGTATTGGTTTTCGTTTCTCTCTGACTGCCACTTAAATGGTTCAGCATTTCATACCGGAAACTAGATATATCTTGTTTTATTTCATCAAAGTCGCCTACAACATAAACCATAATAACCATTGTTTAAATTGAATATAATAACGTTTGTTAGTGATATCAAAGTATAGGGATGATCTAGTCAAGAAACGAAACGAAAGGCACACACCCACTCATTTGGAAGTTGAGATGGTACGCATGTTAAACAAAATGGATGATAGATAAAATCTATGTCTGTGGACAATTGTACAGTAAACTTAAAATAAGAAAATCGCTAAAGCATGACAAAGTTAGGAAAAGTACATTGATGTTTTTCTGTTTGCAAGAATATTTAGGCTAACAATTGATGTGGCCATATTTGAAATATTATAGTAAATGCCGACATTATAGTAGGGTAAAAAGTCACACCATGCAATGTTAACGTTTAAAAGCACTGCAAATCCTCCACCGGAAGTCTCACACAACCTCACCTGACATTTTCCCTGTTACGCCTGATAACAAATAAGCAATACGGGGAATACATAAAAACAGAGGGAAGCATGTTTACACATATATACATACGAGGAAGACAAACATGTTACACATACAACGAGATGGACTGGTGTGAAGTAGCATATCAGGCATACTGGCTACCGTATACAACCAGTGCATCGGGACTACCTAACGATGTCAAATAGCTGCGGATCAATCCAAATCGCTTTGAAAGTTACTGTCAAAGTGAATTATTCTTAAAGAAAACAAATTGTCAATAAGAAGTCAGTATGTTGGTGTGTATTGCATTTACGATGCACATTTACGACAAAAACGGTCAATTGATGTATCATGTAAGAAGAAGGGTAAACAGACTTAGAACAGTTGTTGTGAAGAACCATAAAATGTTCCATCAGAGCCATGACTGAAGAACCATAAAGGGTTTCATCAGAGCGATGACTGAAGAACCATAAAGGGTTTCATTAGAGCTATGACTGAAGAACTATAAAGGGTTCCATTAGAGCTATGACCGAAGAACTATAAAGGGTTTCCTTGGAGCGATGACTGAAGAACCATAAAAGGTTCCATTAGAGTCATGACTGAAGAACTATAAAGGGTTTCATTGGAGACATGACTGAAGAACTATAAAGGGTTTCATTGGAGACATGACTGAAGAAGCATAAAGGGTTTCATTAGAGTCATGACTGAAGAACCATAAAATGTTCCACCAGAGCCATCACTGAAGAACCATAAAGGGTTTCATTAGAGTCATGACTGAAGAACATTAAAGGCTCCCATTAAAGCCATATATTTCCAAGAGTGCATAAAGCAGTAAATTATTTGTGAAAGGTATACCATTAATTAATTAAGCTTTATTAATGGTAGAACAGGAAAGGTAACAGACGACAATGCAACTGCAACTACGGCAAAGGAACTGCATGGCAGCAAATAAGTTATAGATGCAGACTGCTTGTTATGTAATCACAAACATTTAAATTCTCATGAATTGTTACACCTTTAATAAAGAGGGGCAGCAAACAACAGTGGGAGCAAACAGCTGACCTAGTCTATAACGACACTAACAGCGACAAAGAAAACTGATTTATTTATTAATGAATATGATTGTGCAGGCATACAGTGTAATGATATTTAATCCTCAACCAACCTTCGTTAACATCATTTTCTCTCTGCATGTCAAAGATGTACCTCTTCACAATTCGCTTCATCACCCTCTGAAATGAAAGCATGAAAACATGTAAAGAACATCACATTAATATCGAAATACAAATTACATATTCGCTACAGCTTAAATGTGAAAATTCAAAGCCTAAATCCTAAACATTTGTTTTATTACTTTTCCATTTCTTTGCATAATTAAATTTGAAGGGAATTCTGACCATATATTGGACATTCTACTTGCGACACCCTTCAGGAATTCTGACCGCTGATTGGACAGTCTTTTTGTCGAAATCTGTTTCAAATAAGCATTATTCCCACTTATGAGTTTCACAAAGTAGAGTAAACTTACAACTCCAATAAAAAATACATATGGATATGATAAATGTGATGAATGGTTTGTAATAAATCTGCAATTTATTCCTGACAATGGTTTTAGAATAAACCGAAATATTGAATCAACATTTATCCATGTGTATCTGAATTGGAGTTATAAGTTTCCCCTTGTTAGACTGTATTAAGCCTGCTGTCTGTTGATTTGACAGTCTTACTAGTCAAAGTCTGTGTTGAGTTCTGTCCCTTGATTGAACAGTCTACTCGTCAAAACCTACTTGGAATTTTTATCCTTGATTTGACAGTCTACTTGTCAAAACCTACATGGATTTTTGTCCGTTCATTGAACAGTCTACTCGTCAAAACCTACATGGAGTTCTGTCCGTTCATTGAAAAGTCTACTCTTTAAAACCTTCATGGAATTCTGACAGTATATAAGACAATCTTTTTGTAAAAACATATCAGATAATCTGAAAATAAATTAGAAAATTCTTTTGTCAAATCATATATCGAACTCTGACAATAGATTAGACAATCCTTTTGTCAAAACATATCAGGTAATCTGACAATGAATTAGACAATCCTTTTGTCAAAACATATATTGAACTCTGACAATAGATTATACAATCCTTTTGTCAAAACATATATTGAACTCTGACAATAGATTAGACAATCCTTTTGTCAAAACATATATTGAACTCTGACAATAGATTAGACAATCCTTTTGTCAAAACATAATTATATTGAACTCTGACAATAGGTTAGACAATCCTTTTGTCAAAACATATATTGAACTCTGACAATAGATTTGACAATCCTTTTGCCAAAACTAATATGAAATTCTGAAGATAGATTAGACAATCGTTTTGTAAAAACATATATGGAATTCTGACAATAGATTAGACAATCTTGTTATTAAAACATATATGGAATTCTGACAATAGATTAGACAATCCGTTTGAGGAAACATATATGGAATTCTGACCATATATTTGTCAGTATATTTGTCAAAAGTTGCAGTGATTTCCGATTATAGTTTTTGTTAGTATATTTATTAAAACCTGCAGGGGATTACAGTGCACTCTTAGAAATAATGGGTTTTTGAGGGTTCTTTAGAAAAGTGGATGATTCTATATGGACCATAAACGACAAAAACGGTTCTTTGATAAAATAAGGAAAAACTACTTGGAACACTTGCTGTTAGGGTTCCATACAGAACCAAAAAGGGTTCGACCAGAGCCATAACTGAAGAACCGCAAAGGGTTCCGTAGGAGCCATATTTTTCTAAGAGTGTGGCCAACGTCCACCATTCAAAGGCTACAGGAAATGTTGACCATAGCAGAGACAGGATTTTCTGAAAACCTGTATGAAATTTGACTGTAGACTGGACCATCTTCTCAGCTGCAATTATATATGCCTGTCTAATAGCATAAACCTATGATTTTGAGGTGTTTGGCAAAATTGATATTTTTTACATATACAATTTAAAACGTCAGTTAAACAGAAACATTCAAACAGACCCACATATATAATAATCCAATTAGAGTGGTTGCCGAAACCCGATGTCGAATCCAGTTATGGAGCAAAACCGTTTTCTTTCCTTACACTCAAAATCAAAGTTGTGGACTGGTACCTGATATGTAAGTTTAATGGGAAAGTTTCCTGGATCAGAATCCGTTCTGACAAAACCGTTGGTTGTAGTCATTGTCTGTTGAAAGTGTTTGATACCCTTGTTAGAAGAGGACTCGTGCTCCAGATCATCCCAGGCTCTCTTCTCGCTACTCCCATTGCTCGCACCTCCCCGACGGGACTGGAAAACAAAAACAGGTTTGGCATACATCTACATTGGTTTACTTTTGTACATTAGAAATCGAATGTTTAAAGGTATCAAAACAGTAGCCTAATCACTATATGATTTAAGCACCAATATGGTTATCAACTATGTAATTTGTTTCCAGCCTAAGCCATGTTAACGCAGACAAAATCTAAGTAACAAGAATTAAGCTACTTAAGGAATTATTATATTACTGAATTACATCACTTACAATATAATCAAACCTTTTTCCAACATATTACATCATGTAGTCAACTATTACAGCATTTGCAAAATGATTGCATACATACATGTATCAGATTAATACTTGGTACTTAAAATGGATCTATTCCATAGGTGAACGGTCGTATACTATACTGATTAGTCCAGCGATATGTAATCGTATACTCACTGCTCCTGACGATGAACCGATATATAACTCAACATCCTTAATACGACCCGGATGAGCTCTTATTTCCGGTTCCGGTGGCTTGACTTTTTTCCAGAAAAATTGGAATATATAAACGAGGGATTTTGGTGTGGGTATGATGTTAAAAGGTACAGGTAATGTACAATCGTCGTTTATGTATTCCATGTATAGTTTGGTTCGAGCAAATTTCCACTCCGTGTCAGCCTCTGACTGTGAATCAATAATAAAATAACCAGGTATGTTAGGCAAATTTTATTGTATCTTTGTACATAGAAAACAACACAGCTGATTTACAATTCAAATCAAAGAAACCTATATACGTCCATCGACTAAAGCGGAGTGTTAGAAATTAACAAGCCAGGTGAAAATGATTTTATATATCATATAGTAGGCTCTCTTGGTTTAATCCAAATCGGTGTTATAAGGAACAGGTAGAGCCAATCAGTTTCAGTCTGTCTGCGTTTGGTTAATTGATACAAAGCTAGTTCAAGGAAGGCAACATATTTTGAGTACAAAGCAGGATTATGTCTCATTTATTTGAGGTAAGATCCACAAAACTAAATCCTAACTACAGCTCATCGGCCAGCCTTATAGAAGAAGGCAGACTGATAGGCCTTCAACCTAGTAATCCTCTGTTAGTTTATTTTGAAGCGAACCCGCAACCGCGGAGGTTAAACGGATGTGTCGATTAGACGTATACTCTCTATACAGTAGAGACGACTCCACAACTGAGGCTAGCGACACTGCCACCTTGCTAATAGATAGCCATAATTTCCAGTTGACATTTTTATGATTTACTAAACCTACAAACACTCAGCTTGGCCGAGAAATATCTTCATCTACATTTCAAGAGTATGCATTTTAGGGACAACGCTAGTACTTCTACATAATAGTCCATCTGTGAAAGATGTTTTGATATCACAGTTAAACCAGTCCTTTTAAACTGATACATAGGAGAAGAAGTTCTATAATGTAGTCGTACTTACCTGTATCAGTTCAAAGGATCTTGACATCATGGCAATGAGCATATTTAGCAAGACAATAACTGTAGTAATGTTATAAGCACCGAAAATACAATAGCCCACGTTTTGTGTGAAAGTATGATTAAACTCCCCAAGCTCAACAACAGAGGATTCTCCTCGGCCGAACAAAGACCAGAATACTGTCTGAAACGTCTCCTCCAAACTGAAAACATAAAAACGAATAACTCATGATTAATTGATTGATTGATTGATTGATTGAAGTCTAACGCTGTGATGACGGTTACTACACACATACCAGGAAATGCCAATTAAATGGATCCAATAAACGACAATCTACGTCCCTGTCTACAAAGAATAACACGAGGACATTAACAAGATACCAAGCAAATACACCACGGTGTTGACCCACTGCACCGTTCCAGCCATGTTTATCAACACCAACAGATTAGAGTGGTAATTTCTAGTTTCTAATCCCATAGTATACCAGAATCGTGTTTCTCATGAACTCGGTGAGCAATTCCAGGGCTTATTTTCTGTTAAAAGTACACTCTGAGAAATAATGGTTCTTTGAAGGTTCTTGAGAAATGAGGATGGTTCTAAATGGAACCATACGGACAAAAACTGTTCTTAGATATAAGAGGGAAGAAATACATGGGATATAAAAGTGAGAAATACATGGAACAAGTGCTGTAAGTGTTCCATAAATAACCATACAGGGATCCACCAGAGCCAGAACTGAAGAACCTGAAAAGGTTCAAACATAGCCATATGTTTTTAAGAGTGTATTACCTGTGTATAATGTTACTGGGACGTATTGTATTGCATTGTATTGCACGGATGAGTCGACAGTTACTCTTGAAACGATAGAATTCATTAATAACCCTTCCTGTATGTTACAAACGAAATAAGTACAGTATACATAATACGTGTAAAACGGGATGAATTTGTTAAACGAGCTTACTATCCGAAGTTTTCCTCAGCGTTTGTTGTAATATTTCTCTTGACACCATTAAAAATCAGCTCGACACTATCTCGCACCGCGGTCGGGTAGTACCAGTATAGGTTTTGCAGTCCAACCATAAAAGCGCCGAATATCACCAAAAATATAATTGCAAACTTTTCAATGTCCTGTAAATAAGCAGAAAGAAACACTCAAATCGTGGAATTGTGTGTTGCAGTGTAAGTCCTTATTATAAAATACAAAGTTATATTCTATGGACAGACCATATATTCAGTTCAGAAGGACAGTTCTGTATCGTCAGATATATATCTGGGATTAACACCCTCATCGGACAAAAACTTTAAATAAACTAGAGTAAATATGGCCACCTTTACCAGCCAATCAACTGATACACATTGGTATATTTCTCTCGTATAAACATTTCTGTTTGCAGTGCTCGGTCAAGATATGAAGACAATATAGACATAGGGTATATATATGCATCACTATGAGCACTGGCCCTCCTATCCAGAGATCGTAGTTCGATTCTCAAGAGGGGCAACTAACATTTCCTTTCTCTTCAATAAAAATAGGTTTGTATGTATACAAGCGGATGTATACGTACAGCCTTCAATTAGACTCCATTACATAAACAGATGTATCCACAGACCATATATTTATATTTCCAAACATTAATCACACTGTCACAGGGTTTGCGTCTTAATTAATGTGTCTATGCTCAAACCAAACGATGATAGCACAATCCAAATATAATGGTACAATACAAAAACAAATTGATCCATGAAGTAGGCTATCAAATATGTGTTAACTAAACTCTTAAGTACATCACATGGATCAATTAAAAAACACTACAGTTTTAAATTGTTTAAAGAACTAAGTGATGGCAAGCAGGCATTAATTTATTCCGATGTTGTCACATATTAACGAATAATGAGTCGTCCAACAATTTGATATTCATTAAATTAGTCAGAATCAGCCAGTTTAAAATAAATAGGAAAATCGTTAATACTGTTACTACTCACAGATAGCATTCTAGCCAGTGAAATCTGCATTGGTCCTGAATGCTCATTGGCTGGCAGGAGGTATGATATCTTTGAAAAACTAATCACATTGGCTACTGCAAAAAGGCCTTCTCCAATCAGGTGTGGGTCCCAGGGGTGCCACATATAGCGATCTGGAAGAGGTCATTCAAATGTATTACCACCAGCCACACGATCAATGTTTCCCCCCTGAGGGACTGAATTTTTTCTCAGACAAATTGATTTTGGACGCATTTCATCGGAAAAACGTTAGATAACGAATAATACTTTTAGGCTATATATTTTTCTTCACAAGAAACCTGTCGGACTTTTTTGTATCAAACAACGTTTGTTTGGGAAAATCCATTAAACTGCGGGAGAAAGGAACACAGCTACATGTATCAAAAACAGCAATTTGGAATCCCCACAGAACACACACGATTGCGATATGTTCTATAAGATCAGCCGAGACAAATTATAAATTGATCTAGATTCAAGAAAATGAAATCGCAATGGGAACACTCCTGGAAATCTTAAAGTGATTGTCGAGGAAAGATAACTTCCAGTCCACATCACACCTCATATATATGAGAGATAATATAAATGGATTCCATAGAGCGATTGCTTACAGAATATTGACCGTCTTGCGTCAGTTCAATGTGGCAAACACTCAATAGTCTCAATAGCGACACGAACCTCAACTTTACAAAACGTAACTTAATATATTCTATATCATGTGCTCCAAAACATGTCTACGTCATGTATTACTTTTTAACAGAGATATTTCATGTGTATGGATATTGATAATCTCGCGTTATCTCCTACAATCTCGTATTCTCTGTTAACGACAGAAATGGTTCCATGAACTCAATAAGGTTAAACAATACAACCGTAATAAAAACTTAACAAACAGATTTGATATTGCTGAATGAAATCTTTGTGTAATTGAACCGAATAAGTCCTCTGTGTGTAATATATCTTCAAAAAATGACGTGGGCAATATTTCAGCTCTGATGTGATTGACACATGTTAATATGTAGTAGAGAAATGTAGGCTTTATACTCCGTATATTAGAAACCTACCGGCGATCATCCAATACATCATTGTACCAGCTGTTTTGTCTTCGCTCCCCAAGGCCGCCCAAGACTCCGGTTTCTCAAAATATTGGATAGATAGCTGAGACTGGAATGAATAAAAGGAAATGCACTGTGGTAGTCTATGTAATTCAATGCGTTGTCCCTATTTTGTTACTGATCTAAACATAAAACTATGACGCATTTCTTTAAATGTTCTGATTTGCCTGTACATGTATATTTCAATAATAATATTCGGATATATTCGTTATCATTGTCAATTCTTCTAAGAATAGAAATGCAATAATGAAAAATCTTCAAATAGTCGATTCAGTAATACACTGATCACGTTGAAATAATAACAGCGAATGACGCACGTTTTCAGGGGTAAACTCATTGATGACCGGTAGCCATCACAGTTCAAACCCACCTAGACTATGGCAAGCCGTTTTATCACTTCTACCTTTATTCTACATATGTTGAATTCTTTTCCACATATGTGAAATTCTTTT
>JAVFBX010170298.1:0-14997 GCA_034783855.1 Mopalia kennerleyi
ATTAAGACAACAGATGGGAATTAAATCAAATTCCGTAAAACAAAATGGCCACCATTGCATAATTTTACAATCATCATGTGTGTATATGTTGTGAACACAATAAGTCGTTAATAAATTCTCAGATTAATTTGAAACTTGAAATATAGTCTCCTCCTTTTCAGGGGCTAAGCCAGAAATCAAACGTATGGTGTCCAAAATTGTCATTTTACTTCATTTTGCAAATAACTGGGTGTCCAATGTTGACAGTTTTCCTATCTCCTGCATGTTAAAGTCTCTTAAAACAGGGTGTCCAAATTAGGCAATTGCCATTAATACCAAAGGTGTGGTTATATTTTGCTAGGTTTACAAAAAAATATGGCTCACATTGCATAGAGTGATTAACACCATAACGTTCACTCTTTGGCGATTTGACTGGGATATAATAAACATATATTTTCAAAAAAGCCTTTAGTGGTGGACCTGATAGCTACTCAGCTTATTACAACTGAAATATAAAGTTATTTATTCAATCCGGTTCAGGTCACAAAATCACAGTGACGTTAGGAAGTTCTGCACTATAGTCTGTCGCTGAGGAATGGTTTATCGCTTGTCAGATGTTCAATGTGTAAATTAAACAAGCCTAACAGCTGTTACCAACACTGTGTAACCGCACGCTCTAGTGTTACTTAATGCTGCACCCTTTAACACTTATTGTAATTTTGAAATGATCGATCAGGACAGCCTCAGCTGTTTTCGACGCTTCGGGTACCCTTGTATGATGCGATGAATGACGTACTCTTGGCAAATGTCAATTGAATGTGGTGGTCAGCTTTAATCATGAATGGGGATAGATTTGCGTAGACTAATGTAATCTGTAGTTACAGGAGACAGAGTGATTCAAGACTACCTTATAAATGGTAAGAACATATGTATCTGTCAGACGTACTGCAGTACTCTAACAGAATGAATATATGAGGTTGAATTCAAGAGCGGTTTCCCAGGGACAGAACAACCTTCCATTGAAAGAGGAAAACTGGTTACGATAGGGCCTACCGTGTGTATGGAGTGTATGGACAACATTATTGTCCATTTATTCACAGCCTTTATTCATTTATTGACTTCCTCTGAAAACTGTTAATGAAAGTAAAGCCGGATAGGAATTTCATCGTCCAATCTTGTATCTAAGAGCAGTTGATTTCTAGCATATATATATATGTTAACTACATTTGTCGCTGGAGGAACATTAATTGTCCAACACCGCAAGAACAATTTGCGTTTATTACTGTGTTGATGCACCAAGTGTTGGACGCAGCATGAAACATCAGTGACTAAATAATCAATGAATGAAACAATCGATGGATGGTGTAACACAATAATGGATCAATGAGTCTATAAATCATTCAATCGAATAAAAATAGCATTTCTGTGTGACTTTCTTGTGGATTTGTATTTTTATTTCGCTGGTATACGTTTTGAAACGATTTTTTAATATCGCACATGTGGCCGTAAATACTAATGTATAAATCATATTAGGGAAAACGAGTATTACTGCCGTAGTCCGAACAATGACTGGTGTGACTCCTATGTGGCATTATTAATCAGATATTTCTCTGTGGTGTCATTATGGTGCCCTAGTGTCTTTTCCTGAATACCAGTTTTGATAACAGTATTGATTAGCGCTATCGATCAGCTATGGGTGGAATATCAACAAGGTGTGTCTTAGGTGGATTGCATTATCAGTCTCAAGGATACAGTCCTTACTGATAGTGGTATGTAGCATTGGGTTAACCGTGCGAAACACTATAGGTCGGCATCAGACAACGGACAGTCGTAACGGCCAGGTACCATTGGATTCAGGTAAGTTTATTATTGTATTGAGCTCCTGTGTGTTGAGCGGGTCGTTGCCAGTAGATTTATATTTTATTTATTTATTTTAAAAAAAAAACCAGATTGAAGGTCCGGTTACAGGCTTCGAAAACTATACAATACATAAGTGAGGTGTAAGCCGGTGCAGTAAATAAGTTGAGTTAAGTACTATATTATACATACAATCAGTGCTTAAAACAAGTTTCAGAGAGATTAGTTTTAAACTGCCGCTTGTAAAATATAATTGTTTGTTTATATCCAGTGTGAAAGTATCATACATATCCATCCATTGCTCTAGTGCTGGTCGAGCTCTGGTGATTTTTCATGGGAGGTTCTCAGTATATAAGTTTCACTGTGAAATAACCGTATAAAACCCCAAAGCAAACATATATATTTATCAGTTAAAAGTAATTTTATACGCAATGCTAAATCGTATTTATGTGAATCGTCAAGTTTGCTCAGAGACGAGCTCTGTTTGCGGAAAGAAACAGAAGGAAAACATCAAGGTTCACGTTTAATTATTCTTTAGTTGTATAAGCAAATGGCCGACATGAACGTTTTATTTTACGTTCAAGGGCCACGCCGTGGTCATGATGAATTGGCTTGCCGAATCCACTTTTAAAATGATATATAAAATGTTTTAAATCGCCTTTCCTGCTAGACGTCTGATGAAAATCGGTTCTTAGTCCGTCATAGTCCGCCCGTCCGGCGTCCGTCAGGATGGCCCCAATCTGTTCCCGGAGTAACTCTGGGACACTGCTACGATTTTTATGAAACTTGGTAGACAAATTCAGTTGTAGCTGTGCCTGTTGCTATGATAGATTCACCATTTTTCATTTTTATTTCTATGGACTAAGTTAAAATAAAGGAGAATTTCGTTTCCGGAGTAGAACACGAAAACTAACAGGCCTATCTTTATCAAAGTCCGTAAGCACATTCCCCATCTGGGCATCAACTGTAATTGTGCCTTTTTCTTCTATGCATGCACCATCAGTTTTGGTATTATTATTTTTATGGATATAATGTGAAACTAACAGAAAACAGAATGGTTAACCATATTTCTTTTTTTTATTTATTTCCATGGATACAAAGCTGGACATGAATCTGAATTTTTTAAATGAATTTTTTAATTCTTTGTTTTTACGAACTTCATTACATGATGGCATATTGCATAACGTAGTTTGTCCGTGGTTACCATGATTATCATATTTATGAAGAGTCTATATGGCAGCCTATAAGAGTGTATCATTATGTTAAGCTTAGTACAACACTTTTTATATTAGGAATGTTTTCAGCTGAGATCGTGAGAAGCATTTTAAGAGAATTGAAGGGAGCTTCCTGTTACCCTGGTGTTTCTGAATAATGTTGAACAGGAAGCCGACATGTCTGTGGTGTCTTTTTATGAGTGTCCTGTGCTTATTTTGTTTGTTACTCATGGTTTCCTTCACCATAGTGATGGTACGATGTTAAACCCCAACCAACTAACCAAGTTATCAGCGGGTCACGCTTTTAGATGGAACAACTGGGCTGCCTGACGAATTTGGCAACTCGAGGAAGGTGACTGGTTTCTTCGGCGACCACAATAAGTTAAATTATCTCTTCTACCCTGGTTACCACGAAGCATAGGCTAGGTCCACAAGTTAAATGCGATTATGTGACACACTTTTTTTTACTAAAAGGTGTAAATAACTCATTTGAGATTGTATCAGTTTTAATGAACTCGTGTTATGCATGGTTATCAATGTGGTTGACTTGATTATTGTATTTTGTGGTTGTGGACTTACTAAGAACTTAAAGTAACTTAATTTCACTGCGGTCATTGGATAGGTATGTTATAGTCTCAATGAATTGCTCTTTACCATTTATGTCGTATAAAAGGCAGATAATTCATTGATTTTTGCCTTTCAGTTCTTCTAGTATTTTGTATCTCTTATCGATCTGGACACATACATTTTTCTGGAGGCTATTAATAAACGGTTTGTTTAGTGAGCATCGGGCTTTCTAACAGATTGGTGGGTGTGTGACAGATGTAGATAGAAGCATATACAGACGGCCAACGAACTTAATTAATCTGGCCAAAAACTGTTCACAGAGACAGTGAATCTTACCCAGATACATTAATCAGCGAATTTAAAGCCGTACTAATGAAACACTAGTATAGGTCATTCTGCGAGCAAATATACTTTCTTCAGATCTTCTGTCCTTCATTTCTTCAAAATGAAGCATATCGCAGTTATCGTCGTTCGTCTTCAAATAGTTGTTTTTGGGCTTATTGATATCGGAACATCACTCCACTCTTTCGGTGTCCACATAGATACAACGAAGATGAGTGTACGTATAAAGCCACTCTCAATCCACCGTGCCTATTTTTAGTCCGTACGTTTTTTGGAGAGGCCGTATTGGTGGCGAATCCGTAGCCCGACCGCAGCGTGAACGCACCGAAAGTTCCTTGTGCACTAAAAGTGCTACGGCGTGTCTGCGTGCACCCAAATTCGTACTGAGGCGATACTCACCACGTACGGATCCCCAAATATTGCCCACGTTTTTGCAAGTAGACAGTACGCACTTGCACGTACGGCGGGTTGGGACCACGGCTTTAATGTTACACAAAAACGCGTATTGTTAATCGCCGGGTAGCTTGCACCGAGTAACATAAGTTGACGTGGTTGTTATGTCAAATCGCATGTTTTTCTTCCTAACATGTGTTAGCAAATATAATAAGTGGCTTGCGAATGCAATTTAAATATAATTGTATCAAATGACATCCTCGACTGTTGAAGGAAGTGTCAGAGTAAAGATACCAGAACATTCCCCAGAACGACCAAATTACATTGGGATAACTTCACCGTGTGAATTCCCTAAGATGTGCTGACATGTCCAATTGTTTTCTTAGCTGGTGCAAAGCTACAGTAACGTGCGATAAAGCACACTTTATTTAACAATGGCACGTAAACGTTCAAAACATATCCATCTCTTCGACGAATGTGATTGAATCTATGGCTGGAGAGACAATACCGGTATGTGCTTTGTAAGGGTATCAGTTTCAATCAGAAGATTTTCTTAAATATTGCTTGGAAATAATTTTAAAAACCGTCTACTACTATAATTTAGTGGATATCTACCCAATGTATTAACCCATTTTAAGCTTCGCTTAGAGCCCCTCATGTGCAGTTAGAAAGATAAGTTGCGTCGATCATAGTCAATGGTGATTAATTGTGTTATACAGGCATAAAATAACAATAAAATAAAAAAAAGAATCTCCTCGACATCTTGTCAATATGTTTTATTATCTCAGCATCTACCAATTGTTTGTTGTTTCCTTGTTGGGTATACAGAATCTGCTGGTGGTGTGTATTAGAACGAGGAATTGGAGCAGGCGACAATCTCATCCGCAACATGATTGCTCCCTGTTTAGTACATTTACAAGCAGTGTTTTCGTCTCAGAAGGATGGATTGACAAATACTTCCACTGTTAAACGAATTACCTTATGTCTATTGCACACGCAAACGTATCCTCACTTTGCTGAGTTTGCATGAGCACTTTGCGTGTATCACCCTAATTAGACTATATACGTAGGATACCATGTCTGGCGAAGCCATTCCCTTACGTTATATAATATAGTTTCATCTCTATCCGAGCTATATAATTATCTACAGGAATAAATTAGGTGTATTTTAATAGAATCGGCTAAGCTGGTCCGGTTTTCACTCAAATGAAGATAGATTACTTCTATTTGACCGTTTTCCCTGGAAACCATGCTGTGTCTCAATAGGTGGGGATTCATCTCCTGCTAGCATTCTCTTCCAGTTCACACCTGTCATTATTGTCGACATATAGATTAGATGCCACTTTGATTAGATTGGATGGACTTCGGAAAAGTAATAGTCCAATCATAAGAACAATTCACAAATCACTCCTAAACCAACTAATAACACTACTGACATTGTTCTGTTATCAGTTATTCTTATACCTATACGCTTACATAGGTACCCATGGAGTTGTAATACCATTTCATAGGTACCTGTGCAGTAATATATGTATCAATACAATTACATGGGTACCCGTACAGATATAAACGTACCTATACAATGAAAGCGGTACCTGTGCAGTAATATAGGTACCAATGCAATCACATAGGTACCCGTGAAATTATAAACGTACCTATACAATTGCATTGATACCCGTACAGTTATAAACGTACCTCTACAATTACATAGGTATACGCGTGCTGTTACATAGGTACCTGTACAGTTATATTGTCACTTATACAATTTTTAACAACTAAGACAGTGTATATAGAGTTGTCAGGTCCTGTCCGTGTTCTCCAAGCCCAGACTGTATTCAATCATCAGATTTTGAGTTGATTTTGAATTAAGCTTATAGGAGATCTGGTATCTCCTATATCATTAGGAAGCAAGCTTATAGGAGTCCTGGTGTGGTTGAGATGATTTTGAATGAAGCCTATAGAAGACCTGGTAATTGAGATGATTTTTAATTAACCCTTTAGTAGACCTGGTAATTGAGATGATTTTTAATTAACCCTTTAGTAGACCTGGTAATTGAGATGATTTTGAATTCAGCCTATAGAAGACGTGGTATTTGAGATGATTTTGAATTAACCCTTTAGTAGACCTGGTATTTGAGATGATTTTGAATTAACCCTTTAGCAGACCTGGTAATTGAGATGATTTTGAATTAAGCATATAGTAGACATGGTATTTGAGATGATTTTGAATTCAGCATATAGTAGACCTGGTATTTGAGATGATTTTTAATTAACCCTTTAGTAGACCTGGTAATTGAGATGATTTTGAATTGAACCTATATTAGACTTGGTATTTAAGATGATTTTGAATTAACCCTTTAGTAGACCTGGTATTTGAGATGATTTTGAATTCAGCATAGTAGAGCTGGTATTTGAGGGGATTTTGAATTGAGCCTATAGAAGACGTGGTAATTGAGATGATTTTGAACTAAGCGTATAGTAGACCTGGTATTTGAGATAATTTTGAATTGAGCCTTTAGAAGACGCGGTAATTGAGATGATTTTGAATTAAGCCTACAGAAGACGCGGTAATGGAGATGATTTTGAATTAAGCCTACAGAAGACGTGGTATTTGAGATGATTTTGAATTGAGCCTATAGTAGACCTGGTATTTGAGATGATTTTGAATTGAGCCTATAGTAGACCTGGTATTTGAGATGATTTTGAATTAAGCCTACGGAAGACGTGGTATTTGAGATGATTTTGAACTAAGCGTATAGTAGACCTGGTAATTGAGATGATTTTGAATTGAGCCTATAGTAGACCTGGTATTTGAGATGATTTTGAATTAATATAAGATCAGGTGTGCAAAGCGGGCATATTTTGTTGTCATTAGGATTTATTCTTGTATGATATGTAACATTTTGAATTTAGATTATAGTATACATAATGCATTTGAGCTGACTTTGAATTGAGCCTATAGTAGACCTGCGACGTAAGTTGATATTGACTTCAGCTATTAGGGGAACTGACAACAACAGTGTCCCCATGTTTCAAGCTATGGCCACACTTACATTAAACAGTCAAGTCACGAAGCTGGCAAACGTCTTTTCCCTTAGACGGCAGTCGTGCACAACACTCACTTAAGAGAATTTGGTCCTCTGATGGATCTGTCAAGAGACTGTCTTGTCTCAAATATTAAAATCAGGTCATTAAGTAACACGACACTCGGGCATGTAGAACACATATTACTGCTGGCAACAAACGATTGATTTTGCTTTCACCAGTACCCTAATTAATCACTTTTGGACATTATCGGAAATGAAAACAGTGTCATGTTGAGGAGAAACTGTACAAGTGAAAACTCCTAGTAACAGATTGGGGTTATTGAGACCGTGATGTAGAGTCCTCAACTTTTCAGAAATATAAGCACTCTCAGACAAATATGTTACAGTCTGTGCAGCTCGCCAAAGAACACTTACTCCAACAGAGCTAAAGTTACTCTTTCAGAACTCGGAAACAGTACGTATATTTAGCCTAAACACTATCACTCTTTCATAGCTAAGTTACAGTATGTTTAGTCCGTCAAAGCTCACTTACTGTTCAAGAACTAAGTTACAGCACATTTAGCTCTTCAAAACTCACCCACTCTCAAAGAACTAAGTTACAGCAAGTGTAGCTCGCCAAAGCACTCTTACTTTTTCAGAACTCAGAAGCAATACGTTCATTTCGCCAAAACACTATCACTCTTTCATAACTAAGACTTATATGTGTAGCTCATCAAAACGCACTTACTGTTCAAGAACTAAGTTACAGTATTGCATCTCGGCAAAGCACACTTATTCTCACAGAGCTAAGTTACAGTACGCGTTTCTCGCCAAAGCACACTTACTCTCAGAGCTAAGTTACAGTACGCGTTTCTCGCGTAAGCACACTTACTCTCGAGCTAAGTTACAGTACGCGTTTCTCACCAAAGCACACTTTAATACTCTCAGAGCTAAGTTACAGTACGCGTTTCTCGCGTAAGCACACTTACTCTCAGAGCTATGTTGCAGTACACGTTTCTCGCCAAAGTACACTTACTCTCAGAGCTAAGTTACAGTACGCGATTCTCACCAAAACACACTTACTCTCATAGCTAAGTTACAGTACGCGTTTCTCGCCTAAGCACACTTACTCTCAGAGCTAAGTTGCAGTGCACGTTTCTTGCCAAAGCACACTTACTCTCAGAGCTAAGTTACAGTACACGTTTCTCACCAAAGCACACTTACTCTCAGAGCTAAGTTACAGTACGCGTTTATCGCAAAAACTCACTTTCTCTCACAGAGCTGCGTCACAGTGCTAGTAGCTGGCCAAAGCACACTTACTCTTACAGAGCTAAGTTGCAGTACGCGTTTCTCGTGAAAGCACACTTACTCTCACAAAGCTACGTTACAGTGCGTGTAGCTCGCCTTGCACTCAGTCTCTTACTCTTTTAGAACTCAGTAACAAAAGGTGTAGCTCTCCAAAACACTATCACTCCTACATAACTAAGTTACAATATGTGTAGCTCATCAAAGCACACTAACTGTTCAAGAACTATATGTTAGTATGTTACAGTATGTGTAGCTCATCAAATCACACCCACTCTCAACGAACTAAGTGTAGCTTGAACCGAATAGCACTCCAGCATATATGTAGCGCTCTCAACACGAGTTGACCTGAATCCCTCGTGTTGCAGTGTCTTTTTGAGTGGTTAGTTAGATAGTGTTTTCTGTTACGCCGTTTCTCTCTGTGTTATGGGGCAACACGAAACTGATCTCTTCTAGTGTTTCGCGTGTGAGGTATGGGGTTGGGAGGAAGCTTCCTGTTGCCCGGGTACTCACGGAGCTAAGGGGCAACATGAAGCCGATCTATTTGTATGACGTCCTGTGATTGTCTTTGTTGCCCGTGGTGTCGAGGATCGTTTCCTTCACCCATTGGGCTGGCACGCCATTATATGAGTGAAATAACATGAAAGTTAAAGACCTAAACTTATTATACACGGCGTATACTCAAGCTTGGTCACCCAAACCCAATGTTAATCAGTTGCATACATATAAAGATAGGTATTTGAGTAACACATACGTTTAGCATATTTTCAGCTGACATGCATGTGGTTATAAAAAATCCCGTTTTTAGTAACAGGTTGATATGTATACAAGCGGTTGTTTGTTGTTGTTGATTCGCTTGGGGACGGAACCCTCAATTTCGGCTTTAAATGAAAGTATCCACCAGTGAAGGCAATAGGGGACAGCCACGACTAGATGATATAACTGCCGTGTTTTGGAACAATGACGTTAGTTCCGCTTTTTAAATTAACTAATTAACGGCTATGCTTATTCGATTGCAAGTGTAATACAGATGGTTGTCTTAATCAGACAAACATCTTTTGTGTTACATGTTTTCTTCTCAATTGCATGAGTTTACTAGTGACGCCGAGGGTAGTTAACATCTCTCAGTGGTATCGCGTGAATACCTTATCGATACAAGCAACAATTCTATTGTGTTCAATTGATAAAAAAAGCCCAGAAAAAGGTTGTTTCTTATTGGATCATTTAAACCTGTGGGTTTTAATTAAACACAAGTATCGCATGTTCCCATTTTGTTTGGGGTCTAAATTTAACTTTAAAAGATATAATTTTAAATGCATTCCAAGTATCTAAGTCAATTGGACGCCGGGTGGTCATATTCTTGGTTAAATACACATGTGACTCTGTATAAGTATTATGTAACTAACCTACATTAGTTTTTAACTATGATAACATTTCGGTATTCATTATTTGTTAGATATATTTATTAAAGATTTTTTTCTCCTGAGTTTTTCTCCCTTTTTGTCATTAATTATGTCATTAAAGAAGGAGGGCTTCATTAAAATCAAATGAACTTGTGCCCAATCCCATCGATTTTTATTATTATAAATAAATGTGTCTGAAGTGAATTAATCTATCTTGACCTTTGTGTACTTTGTATTGTCGATCAGATCACGCCCTATCTTGGGAAAGTGTCCCTGTAAACGTTCGTGCTGAGAGAGCATTGTGTAGTCTGACAAGTTCGATAGCCTTCACTATTGAATACAGCTTTAAAGTAATGTACATTGTAGTAATAGAACCATTGCAGTTAATTTGACTGGCAGTCTACGCTCTCTGACAAGTGGAGGACCGATTGTTTGTGCGTATGTGTTATATTCACATACGAGCACGTTCAATAAAACCTGTTCAGAAAATCCCCGAGCGTTCTAACCCTGCCATTATACGGTCGAGTGTCTCGTTTTGATCTTTGTTTTCGACATAGATATTAACTGATCGATTTAGATATGAACTGTTCGATATAGATTTGAACTCATATAAAATAGAAGAATAAGGCCACTAGTTTTATGAACTACTTTCAGTCTGTGTAGTTAATGGAACAGATACGGGTGTGTTCTGCTCAGAAGCGTTGATCACCTGCGAATAGTGTAAGACGTTATATATAAAATTATCTTTAAAACTTAACACAAATTAATTTGTATTTTATTTTTTATTGTGAAACACAGAGGATTCTAATTTCATCGATTTATTGTTTAACTTTGTTTTAGTCCAACGTGTTTGAACACGAAATATTTAAGTGTCGACATACTTTGTTTTCTTATATTTAAAATTTTAACCTACATGTATAGCTCTAATGTATGTTTATATTGATATTTTTTATTTCTTGTTTACAGTTCCCGTTTCTGTCAAGGGATGTAAGTCGAAATCCTGCGCAACTCGTAACGTTGTACGACGACCTTTGACGCCAGCTCTAACCATGCAAGCTTGTTTGTAAATTATAACATTCTTGTTCAACTTGGATTTGGTGATCTGATAATATACTGTCGTTCAGAAAACGTTGAGACGTAACCCACTAACTGATACAAACACGTTAGCAGATTATAATACTTGTACGTGATAATCCAAAACTCCTTGTCTCTATGGATGGAGTTGCTGACGGAAATAAATACATCTGTTTGTTGACTCTCAGGGGATATCTTTTCTACAGTTGTTGATCGTTAATAGTGCCAATAAGGGATCTATTGGCCGGATATGAATTCATAAAACGGTACCAACAGTTGTTCATTAAACTATACAATTGACATGCACGGAATGCTGCGAACAACTTGACAGAGAGGTACTCGACATCAGCGTTATTGATCCAGTGTGTCTTCTTTCTGTCGTATACAACATTCAAAATGAGATATGCAGTCGAATGTCTCACTTGCCTTACTGTTCGGAATTGGTGATAAATGAACAATAGGCGATACTGTGATCCCTGTCCGTGCGCAGAATGTTTATGTGTTGGAATATGTTTTCAATTCCTCTACCTTTTGTGATTACGGTGGTCGGAACAATGGTGTTAACTGCTCTAGTCTACCTAAAGTCTTTGTTTAAACCCCGGCATATTACACCCCAACTCTTTTATAAACAGTCCGCTCTCACAGCTCACTTGATGAAACGCTGTCGCGGCCTTAGTCGACCTTTCCGCCCTGCTCTGTGGGCTGAAAACACCCATATCCAGACGTTATTAGCAGCTTTCTTACCTAGCCCAAAAGTGGACTTTCGTAGGGAATACCTGCAAATGAAGGACCGAGGAGTTGTGGCCCTTGATTGGACTGTTTCTGACAATGCTAGGATTACGAAAAGCAGTCCTGTGTTAATCGTGTTGCCGGGAATGACGGGTGATGCTGTCAGTGTTGGAGCGCTTTGTCAGGAAGGCTCCAAGAATGGTTACAGAGTGGTTGTCTTTAATAAACGCGGCCACGGAGGAACTGTCTTGACAACTGCCATGTTGCAAGGCTTTGGCGATCCATCTGACCTCCGGCAAGTCATAAAATATATTCGTGGTCGATTCCCCAAGGCCAAGTTGACGGGTGCTGGCATTAGTGCGGGCTCCGGTTTACTCGTCTCCTATTTGGGGGAATTCGGTTCTTCTTGTCACCTCAGTGCGGCTGTGTGTATTTCTCCAGGTTACGATGCCTGGGAATTGTTTACTAAGCGTAACCTCGGGATATATGACTTCCTCCTACTGTTCGGTCTAAAATCCCTTCTCAACAAACACTCTAGGGCTTTGTCCAAAGTGCTGAATGTGACCGATGCCCTGAGAACTAAAACTATAAGGGAGTTTGACGAGGCAGTCTACTGTCAACTGTATGGTTATTCCACTCTACAGGAGTACTGGGAACGTAACAACCCTATGAGAGACATAGATGACGTTGCGGTACCAGTGTTGTGTTTAAGCAGTTTAGATGACCCCATATGTGTTAAAGACAACATTCCTTTTGATCTCTTTAAAGTTTATCCAAACTTCCTATTGCTAGCCACCGAGAGGGGAGGTCACTGTGGTTTTCTGGAAGGCACACCACCCAAACCGTGGGCTAACCGAATCGCTGTAGAATATCTATCAAGGGTGCTAGAATTTCTCTCAATCCATGGCGACAAATAATCATTCCATTTGATTGTATACATTTAAATACGTGAATAAAAACGCACCTTTTTGAATTATTTGAATAAACTCAATTCCGAATTGTACAGGTTAATGACTGACCGGCCATCCGAAAATATTTACGAGTTGTGACGTTATGACAAACTCTGTCGTCCCCGTGTTCCTCACAGTATTGTAAGGTTGAGTGTGATATTCTACGATATTATGGAATATATCGTTTCCCAGTGTATTTAATTTTTGTAATGTACAATTGTATAGATTGTGAAACGGTTACAGATTGAATCTAGCGATACCGCTCGTCCATGGCATGTAATATTGCTATTTGCGAAAGTAGAACGTTTAGACTTGTATTTCTGATTTAAACTGATGATTCACTCTATTTAAATGTTGGCGTGCTGCTCTCCCTTGTCTTTAAGGGGCGGTGCATCAACCGATACTACAACGCCGCCGTCTGACTCTATTTTCATTCATTTAGCGAGGCGCACATCCGGTTTGCTCGAGATGGATGAAAGAACGACAATTGAAGGGAGCAGTATAATGTTGCGTATTACTGTTACTATCTAAAAGGACGCAGTTCATCACTCACTATAGTGTAGGCCGATGTTAGAATACAGCCAGGTCTGGTATTCTCTGCGAAGTGTCCACCCACAGCACATGCGTTGTATAGTTAACACCAAGCGAATGATTGAAGAACGAAATCGCTCTCAGGATATATTCATTTTCCTCGGTTTATAGGATAAGTCATGCACTGCACATGCGTGGTAAGTTGAAACCAGCGAATGATTGAAGAACGAAATCTGCAAGAAATTGTTCTTGTGTAAGACATGTTATTCATTTTCGTCACTTTATAGAATAAATCAAGCGGACAACAAGCACTCACTGTCTATTAACATGACAGTGAGGACTAGACGCGTTGTACTAGTGTAAGACATATTTTCTTCATTTCATAGGATAAATCATGCACTGCACATGCGTGTTAAGTTAAAACCAGCGAATTGTTTATTTGTTTGATTTGGGTTTAACGTCGTACTCAAAGGTAATTCACTTATATGTCGGCGGATTGTCCACTTCACATTGTTCCTTGCCTAATTATGATGGAAAACCGGGAAAAAGCCTTGTTAAAAAAACACACCCGCAAATGCCGGAGCCACATCGTTTCTCACTCATACCCGAGAGTCGACCGGCTGAATAAAACCAGAGAATGATTGAAGAACGAAATCACTCTCGGGACATATTCATTTTTCCTCAGTTTATATGGACATGCATTGCACATGCGTGGTAAGTTAAAACCAGCGAATGATTGAAGAACGAAATTGCTTTCTGCGAGAAATTGTTCTAGTGTATAACCATGTTCTTCTTTCATTGCCTATTTCTGGCACTTCAGTTTTAAACAGACCCTACATTTTCCATGGCATATTTCTAGATAACTATTTAAATTTGTACCGTTGTAAAGAGCACAATGCAATCTAGTAAACTGTGTCAGATTTTTTAGAAGTTCTGACACAGTGATAACTAGTCTTTTTTAACGTTTTCTGAATGTTTTATTTTACATTTTTATAAGATTTTTCAATGTGGGATAGTAAAAAAAATCAACTGTGATCAATGTTATCAAAATGTCTTCTTGGACTATTCCACTAGGTCAACTAATCTATTGAGTCTTATCGTTATTACACTTCAAGAAAGAAACCTTGAAAAATGCAGTCCATTATTTTTCTGTTGACATTCACTCATTTTACAATATTTTTAGCAATAATAATTGTGCGTAAATAATTTTGCGTAAATACACCATGATCGAAGTCATGGCAGACATCGAGCTGAACGACGGACTGGAGCGGATAAAAAGTGGCGTACGTCTCGTTTCAGTGCCAGAGGAAGCCTGCAAGGTAGAATGCGGGGATAAAGTTTATTTAAAGTGATACTCCGGGCTGCAATAACCCATATACCAATTGAAAGGTTACCATTAAATATACTTAAATATGGGATCGACTTATCGTTTATTAATTTTATAAAATAACCTGATGGTTACAGATATATACAAACCTACGGACACTGGCAGCTGACATTATGACGCCACGCGACTCACACTCTCGTGTGTTACGGGTTAATGACATGTATGAACTGTCAAAGCTCAACCGTTCTATAAATAGTCTATAGGTCTCGTGACGTACGTTAGGCACTTATTTTGAAAAGA
>JAVFBX010170396.1:0-14992 GCA_034783855.1 Mopalia kennerleyi
TGAATTTTTCTTATATCCTACTTAAATTACATTTAATATACACCCATCAACCAAACATTTCAAATCAAATAACATAGTTGTTAGCTTAGCTTCCGTTGCTGATTTACGATATACAAATAGGATGTAAATAATAAGTATTGTAACGGGGAAATTGAGTCATGTTCTTTCGTTTAGTATCAAGGTGGGTTAATTAGTTTTATTAAAACAGAATTCCGGCCAAACTGTTCAGTAAATAAACACTCAACAAAGCGATATGTTCAGGCCTCAGAAGAAATGTAATTATCTATCTTCGATACAATTTGTAATTTACCTATATCTGATTGCTTAATATCTAATTTCAGCTATTTATGTCATCGCTGCCATTGATTGTATGCCTTTTTAATAAGGTTCTTAGACTAAGTAAAATATTAAATCATCTCTACCCTCCCTGTGATATTAAGACAATATGTATCCATCCCTATGGGCGGCTTGTTGGAGGGAGCTTCGTTTCGCCCCACTGCTCACACATCTAATAACCACAATAAATGGACTAGGAGAAGCCGATTTGTGTCTTGCCAGAGATTATATGATGGTTTATTTCCACACATTGAGCTGGACAGCCGCGATGTACGAGTTAGTCCGTCATGTAAGATATGACGTGAATTTCAGTGTCAGGTTTATTTTAGGGTTAGGTTTGTGTTGGGCTTTAGAGTTAGTATAAGGGTTAGTGTAGGGTTAGGTTTGATATTAATCCTAACCCGGAACTTAAAAATTCACGTGTAACGCAAGCAAACCAGCACCGAACCAATACCTGTATTAAAAAGGAACCTATTAAGTTTAATAAGACTTCGTGTTATTCCGTACTCTTATCTTGATGTAACAGAACAACAATGAGTTGTTATGAGCTATATGCCCAGACTAAAACTGTAAATAGGTGAACTGGATCGCGCTATTTCGTTTAGTTTCAAAGATGAGTTAATACATCTCTTATTAAGACAAAGCTCAGAACAAGCTGTATAATTACGCTCAACAAAGCAATATGCTCAGGCCTCAGAAAGACTGCTACTATTTATATGTAATAAATCTTTATCTGACTGCTAGATATTCCATGTTGACTAATTCTTTATCTTAATACCTGACAAATCAACCATTTGAAATGTAATATTAGATGAAACTAGCTAAGCAAGGCCGTGTCACATCTGTTAGTCTTCCAGCTTAGTTTTAATAAAGTGTCAACAGCATGGTAAGATTGATTAATGTAGGTTAGGCAACAGCTCAAATCAAAGGGTTTCCTTAATAAAGGCGAGTATTAAATTATCTTTGTCCAGTATTTTGTGTCCCGATGTTAAGCCAATACAGATAAGACAATTTGTCGTGATAGAAGTACATTACTTATGCGGTATTATATACGCTTTATGATATTTCTAAAAAGTAATACCGCTGGCACATGAATGTCGATAAAGTTTTTACGATTGATTACCTCCATCTAGGAACCGTGAATCGCAGACATATTGGGAGTATTCTAAATACTTTTCTAGCGTTAGTGTACAATATAACATTGGATCTTGTCTTCAAGAGTGGTTTAATTATTTCAGTCATTAAGACTGATTGATTTATTAATGCGTGTCGTACGCTATGTTCGTGTGGTTTTTGTCTGAAATAACATTGATATATAAACCTACACCGTACAGCTACACTGAAAAAAATATTCCTTAACATCATCAGGAAAAAGTTCAGGAATATTCCTCGAATAAAGCATAAGAGAAATATTCCATAAATTTCTAGGTTTACGACATTGAATTTGTCTTGGGGACAAGGATTATTCCAAACATAACTATGGATAATCCTTTAAATGCTATGAAAAAGAAATTGAGGAAAATTCCAGATTTAAGGCGTTATGGAATTGTTTCCATAACTTTGTTAAGGAATTCGTTTCACTGTGAAGACCAACTAAGCATAAATAACACAGTATACTTGTATAGCTAAACGAACTAAACATAAATACTTTGCTCTGTTGGAAAAGTAATGTTCCTCCATTGTTAAGCAATGGCAGCATGACTGCTATAGGGCCACGCTGCTCGTAATCAAATGGACTAGTTTGAGTTCAAGGGAATAAAATCGATGCTAACTCCGGTGACAGATCCAGTCTACAAACCCAGTCTTCTAAGTAATACACAATTGCTATTATATAAAACATGATTTTTATTTAAATGGGCACATTTAGCTTGGACATCGACTGCAATTCGCATATAAACACAATTCCCTCATTTAATGGAAATGTAATTCCTACTACATACAAACACACGTCAACATCCAACACATGGACACATAATCAACATAATAACTTGCATTTTGAGCAGATCACTGTTTGTACAAAAAAATACACCAATATGTCAAGTATTAAACTTCAGTGGCATTAAGCAGCGTATGTATTGGCTAATTTCGATTTCCTTGAACTACCTTTTTGTAGCCTAATCTATTCTCAACGCATGTCGAATATCCTGTTTGCTACATACATCCATTTATCACACCTTTTTCCTAACATGAATATGGTCATTACATTATTTAGAAATGTGTGTATGTTTCATATTGAAATTCACTACAATCTTGCCGCTGGAAGTTTATCTATACCATGAGATGATTCAACGTTTTATCATTCAACATTTTGCGATAGTGTGAATATTTTTTTTAGAAATATGTCTTCATTGAGTGTAAAATATTTAGAGTTTAAAACTTTCTGTTGCAAGCTTAATAAACAAGCTGTAGTCAAAATATTGTGTATACATACATGAAAATAAGAAACGATCTTTTAATTACGGGAGGACGGAACGAATTAGATTAACAATAATAAGCACAGGGCTAGAAATGCTTCACCTCTTCATTTCTGAATTGTACTAATGGGCGTCATGAACAAATTTATTCATGATCAACACAGAAGCCTTACATAAGACACATTAATATTAATTCAGAACAAGATTATTCAATAGATGTATAAGAGATACATGTTTGAGAATAAAGCAGTTAATTTGGTTGTAACTAAGCCTATGCAATGTTATAATTGTGCTAGTGTTAAGTACCGTTGGAATACACCGCTGCCATAAAAGTAAATTAACGCAAAACACAGCGTTAACAGAAACCAAGCAATACATCAATAAAACAATCAATAAGATGATATGTGTAGCAAGCGGTATTTTACCAATATGTACTGCAGGTTTTTTTTATTTCAGTTGTATGTTTTATTGTCACATAACAATGTTGTACATGTAGATTTCGCAAATTTTTAAAACTTGTTGATTTTATTGATTTTACACGGGTGTATTAATGTCATATGTTCGAGATGTGGTGATATTCGCTAATACCCTTTCCTAATGGAATAATTCTTCATAGTTTTAGTGTAATCTCTAATAAAAGAGTTCTACTCCTATCATTCACACTGCACGTCAACTTTTCAAACGGTTACTTTAAATCGATTTTAACCACGTAGTTAGTCAGATTGTGTCGTCTTCTCTTAACTCTCGTTTATGACTGGCGAAGGATTTTGCGGAATAGTACATTCATTGGAGGAACGTTTATAGGCAACGTTTGACAATATGTCTGAGATTTGAGGCAGTGTTCAGAACATGGGCTGACCTTTTGGTAATCATCAGTTTTAGTTATTGTTGCGAATATTATTGATTTGAAGTAAAGCGAAACAGAAGAAAGTCATACAAGTCCATTTTAGTCATTATATTTAACTCTCTTTCCAAGAATAAGGTGGATGCCAAAATAATATAATAAAGGCTTAAGCAGAAGTATAACATACGCCGTGAGAAATGATGGTTCTTTGAGGGATTTTTTGAGACAAGAGGATGGTTCTATAAGGAACTATTATTGCAAAACGGTTCCAAAATACTAGGAACAGCTGCTGTCAGGGTTCCGCACATAACCCTAAAGGGTTCCACCAGAGTCATGCGTGAAGAACATTAAACAATTCCATTACAACAATATTTGTCTGAGAGTGTCGACACGTTTTTGTTACTACTTGGTTGGCAAACGTTCATGTGTGGCAGTTTAACAGCAGCATGATACCAAAAAAATAGATAATTACATCAGGGTTATCATCTTAGCTCCGTCATTGAGACGTGTTTCGGCTTCACGTAAATGCATGGTTATCTTGACTTGTTTAAGTAGTATTTATAAGCTGGGATGATAACATCCCATACAGAGCATGTACACACAGGTGGTGCCTGAAACTATATATAAATGGTCTTTAAGTTGTAAGTCTCATCAACTTCACAACAGAGCTAGTATCTGCGCTGAAACGTTGCGAATCAATAAATCCAGACATTGGAAATGGATAAAGTCTTGCTTATAACGTTATAGAGGATTGTAAGTCATTTAAAAGTTTACATTCGATTGAAGTGCACTCTTTTTAAAGAAATAGTATAAGAACTGCATTGCATTGATTGGCATATATTCTCAGAACGGTTTAATACTACAGTTATAATATTCTATGGCAAAACATAACACAATTTGATAAGGAATACATTTATATAGATTATATGTGTGGTAGATATTTCCTCATGTTTTTACATATTGTATATTTTGTTCTTTACGGTCTACAAATGTTTTTGGGTTTGTGTTTTCAGAATGTCATTTTGAATTTCAAATTATTGTCAGCTCAGTCGTTGAAGAAATACTTCGATTAATATTGTTCGTAACCATTATGCTAATTCGTATATTTATTCGGCTATACATTGCCAATTGCATTACACTCTGGGGCCAAGGTCTTGGTGCATACTAACATTAATGTTACATGGTGTAGATAATTGGAAATTTATGTCAACATCAAGGACTGATCTTTATCGACTTCCTGTGAAACATCCTGTGAGACATTGGTTTTATGACAGACATGAATAAATAAGCCAGAAAAACCCGGTATAGTCCAATAGCATAATATACGAACCAATGCAATTAGTGTTTTAAAGAATCACGATATGAAAATCAGCGCGCATACTGATTTACCAAAACTAAATCTATAAGTTACTTTTTAAAAAATCATCTAAATGATCAAATATACAATAAACAAAAATATAAACAATTTAACAATAATACAAACACTTGTGTTTACCATTCACCGCTCGTTTGATAAAATATCATATTATCCAACTTAAATTGCCATTCCCGTTACGGTGTTTTGAATATATCTGATCACAAACAGCTTGCTGTCGGGATATAGGCGTAGAAATCTAAGTATGGTAAAAATAGAGGAATAAGTATATCACTTAATTTTACTCATCTTTAGTTTGACTGCACAATGTTATACGACTGTAAAACAAATGTTAAATAGTCATTCCTGTTATGTTTTTTGGAACTGCAAAAAATATTATTTTAAATCATTTTAAATCATTGACACGACAGGGCTGGATTTGCAGAGATTGTGTGACACACAAATAGAAACTATCGGGATCAATACGGCCAGGATGTTTTTTGTTGTTAGCTTGTTCGGTATGGATAGCTCTATATTTAGAAATCAATTGCTATTTTGGATTCATTTCCATGTTGACATGTGTTAATTTTTGATTGATGAATATAACAGGGACCCCTAGGCGATGAATCGGTGATACACAACACAAGTCCGACTGTTAGAAGAGTATAGATAAGCTTAATTATCGTCAAGCTAACTAATTAAAACATTCTTAGAGAAAACACTTTAATTATTGGAAATTGAATGCAATGGAATTGCTTATTTATACAACATTATTAAAAGGAACTGACCATTTCCACAATAAACTGAATAACTTTTTTCTCTTACGAGTTACGCAAGAAAATGGACTATATGTGCAGTTTAATATGTTTAGAGTGACTTATTATAGTCAAATAAGCAATCAAACGAGTTTGTATTCGTAGAAGTGGATAATGTAAAAGCTAATAATTTAGGACAAATGACAATTCTGGCACGTGATCATTTGGGAAAATGACGCTCGGACAACATTTGACCGTCGGATTTGTATAGATAGATTTCAGGAAAATGACTTTTCGAACAAGTAATTACGGAAAACTGTCCATTCGGACAAGTGACCTTGAAGGAAGTGAACATTTGGACAAGTGACCTTAAAGGTAGTGAACATTCGGACAAATGAATATTTGGGAAAATCAACGAGACTATTAAACGGTCACCATCGTTTTGATCGTCAAAAATTGGTAGGGCGCTGGCTTGTCTGTTAAAAAGAAAACATCATGGCTTAAAGTGTATTTGTTTTTTACCTAGACGCATCCGTGTCCAAATATAGCTGGCTTCTCTTCATCCTGCTCTGTAAAACTCAAAGCTAATCTTTATTGATTCAACCATGAACCTAAAACCACAATCGTTGTTTCGAGAGGGAAGTCTTATTTTAGATTTCAGTTAATTTTTTGTTTATTGGCCCTTTGGCTTTCTTGTGCCATGACATGTCTATTAATCACCCTCAATAAATATCGCTGCAAATTATCTTAGTTCAACGAAAAAGAAGGATGGACATTTCTTACACTTTTCTCGTCTACTGTTTATCATAGTTAACTTATATGGGCATTGTTTTAAACGGTACTCAAAGGTATTTCCCTTTTGTTTCGGTGGATATACACATCTACAGGAAACCATCAGCGAGCAAACACAAACATTATGTTAGCAAATCATACCATCCGTGACATATATAGCTTAATTTTGCCACTCAGTTTCAGGCCACTGCATCAATCATTGTTTGTGTTCGTTGATTTCACACTAAAATCATGTGCCTTCTTCAAGTTTTACGTTTGGAATTTACGAAAAAACGCATTTAGCTTAGATATAATACATGGGACAGATGAAGTCAACCTATTTTAAACGAAAAGCTTTTAATAGCTAATTTAGAACTGTTTGTGTATCGTAGCAGTTTTCATGTTTAAACAACATTAAAAATAATAATTTTATTTCAGAAACATGTTCCCTAGACAGTTTATACATATGCACATACAATGTTTATTCCAATCAGATTTGAAAGTTCTATAACGCCTTGTATAACAAGCTTTTCCTCCTTATCTCAAGGACGTCGACAGTTTAACATCACTATTCTGGAGTGTTCTGACAAGCAAAGTTGTTTATCTTTCTAACCTTTTCTTAAATTGATAAACATTTGTCCACATAAATTCGTCAAAAGACAAAATTCCATTGATGACAAAGATAAGGCTTGCACTACAATCGTACCTATACATGTAATAACAATGAACCATCTATTCGCGAAATATGCTAAAAAGATATAACAGCTACAAGAAAGTGGTATTCTCTTAACGGAATTAAAATACAACTTAGAAATGTTGATGAATTTACATCAAATGACAGCCAAAAAAGGATATGCTATAAATAGTCCACCATACAATTAAATGAGCTAACTAAAAATACCTAAGCGTATCCACACTCTCAAAACAACATTTTACATTTACGTGCCCTCAAACAAATGATGATGAAACATTTTTGCGTCTCTGTGACACATGCTATGAAATTTGAAGAGATGTAACTAGTTCATTGCTGTATGAAATTCGTTATTTTGCCATTGTCTGCTACATTGGCAATACTGCATCCAAACTTGGTATTTAAGACCCTTAGTAATACATGTAAATCTTTATTTCAACGGAAATCTGTCAATGGCCGTCTCGTCAACCTGTACTGTGAACAGAGATTCTCCATTAGCTGTAGTAGTCGACATAAGTGTAATTACTGACAAAGAATGTGATATATTGAATTAACATCTATAAACTTTAATAATCGAGTTTCTAGTTTCTGTGACTTTTCTACTCTCAGGCCCTAGGACTGAAATCTGACTATATTGTGGTATGTTCATAATATAAGTTAATGTTACAGACGAGTCAGCCCAACAGGTGAAGTAAAGCATCCTAAGCGTCTGTGGCAACAAATAATGTGCAATCACAAGACGTATTACAAAAACAGAGCAGATTCCGTTGCCCCTTAGACCCGAGAGCATCAGGAAGCCCCCTCTGACCTGTCTCCTTAGAAGATATGATTTACAGTTATTAAAGGAGCCTATATAGTAAATAAAATAAACTAGCTGATCGAAAACGCAGAACATTAATTTTTTTATCTAAAGTTGTTGTTTCTGTTGTGAGAAAGCGAATGTTATAACTTCTCAGCACACCGTCACGCATTCTAGTCTAATGTATCACGGTTTACTTCGAAATTGAAGCCTCGGCGGTAATGTTATCCCACAATCACATGTATACAGCTGCGCTTTTCTCTTTCATCCAATCCCACCAATTGCTAATGCTATTTTCCAATCCATAACTAAATCGCTTAGCTACTTTTTCAAACGGGAATAAGGTGTATGTTTTGCAGATTGCACTACGGCACGGAGCTTGCAAATGACAGTTAACATAGTTAAGCTACGAGAGAAAATACTTTAAAGGAAATACGTAATCGTGAAAATTGGCATTGATTTTAATAAAACTCACAACAACACAATAATCGAATTTCGGCCCAACGACAAGTGGCTATCCTAGAAGCACAGTCAAAAATCAGCCAACGTGATTCGGGTTTCTGAACAATAAAGTGAAACGAAACCTAATAAATTGAGCCTTCTCCATTCCTCAAACAGCTGTTGTGTTTCCCTTTAAACCGATGCGCAATGTTTACTGATGTTCGTTTTTAATGATTAATCAAAGATTTTAGATTTTTTTCTAAAAAAAACCCCAGACATTTGTTCCAGAGATTTAGTTATATGACGTGGTTAAGTCATGGAGTTCGCAACAAAGATCTATGTTTATTTCTGTATCTGGTATCCAGACTCCAAACTGCCAGCTGGGACTCGGCATCCTATCAGCTTCAATCTTCGTGGGAAAAGCCGTAGAAATAAATCTTAAGTTGATCAATTTGCAGTGTTCTAACATGTACCTCTATACTACAAACTTGTATTTTCATGAAATACGTGTTGGCGATAGAGATAAACACTTTTCGAGGGCTACAAAACATACGATGCAGTTCTGCTTTGGCGATATGCCAGTTGTTTTTCGTGATAACGCACCTTTAGATCAAATTGTTGAACTATTAAACCAACAGTTGTGCAAACCCGTGACGTCGTTAAGCAAATTACAAAATACACAGTCTTACAACTTACAAGTTGTCTTTAATAGATCTGCTTCGTGGAATAATAAGACTGGCACAACATCATGGAAGTCAGATAAACTAAACCACCACGGTAATTCCGAGCAAACAGTTACAGATATACTTATCATCATTCTACGTTGATCAACCAGGGCCCATGTGCTATTCTGACGGTTTGGGTCTGGTTTTCCTTATGTTTTCTTTTGTGTCAGTGTCAGGGTACCAAGCAAGATACGAGTCATATAATTCAGAAGAACCCCAGACTAATTTAAATTCCATTTTCAAACATTAATTTTGTCAAATTTCTTTTTTAACAGGTTGTTAAAATGCTTGTGATAGTGGTGCTGACCTTTGCCCTGTGCTGGTTGCCACTGCACGCTTTCTTCTTAGTAACGGACTTCAATCCCGAGCTCCTGAATTTTGTGACTCCGGAACAAGAGAGGTTCTTCACTTCTCTTTATTACTGTGCTCATTGGCTGGCAATGTCCAACTGTCTAGCTAACCCTATTATATACGGCTTTATGAATGAGAGCTTTAGAGTAAGTATGTTTGTCTTATTTCGAACAATATTTGTTTGTTTGTACATGTATGTTTGCGGTTGTGCTCAGTACTTACGGGTATTTCACTTATACGACGGCGTGTCAACCCAATCAGGAAAGAAATCTGTCTCCGTCGACACTGACATTACACAAAGGCAAAACGGGACAACCACAAGACGCAAAATAAAGATACTATATTCATATCGGCTTACTGTAACCTTTTAGCTGTTAGTGCACCAGGGCAATAGGAAACACCCTCCACCCACACGCTCGCCTCAATTGAAAGGGTTTGTATTAAATGCTACATCAACACCGTTATATTGATAAAACGCGTTGGACTGATCCCATGTCATGTTTACCTATTCAATTTTATTCATTCACAAATATGTTTGACCCTGCCGAATTGATTATTGAAAGTAGGCCTATTCCACGTGTGTTCGGATTGCGTTTAGCTTGTCGTCCCCATAGTGCAACAACAAACTTCTGTATTGATACGTTGATGGAGAATTTTAACCAAGAACAATTTGTGTCTAAATGGTAACAAGCGTTTTTGTTTTGTTGTTGCCAGCTTGTAACTACCATGCTCTTCAGCGGATGTATTCATTGGTTAATTTATACTTCTCTGAAATACTAGTTCGCAATTTGATTTATTCTTAGCGCATACAGATGATCTTGTTGGCTACATATTGATAACATACTATATATACCACATAAATGCTCATCACCTTCCCTCGTATGTTACCCATAACAACTCGATATAAAGATCTATTTGGAAACTGGTCTACGAAAGTTAATCTAGAACATGGCATACAGGTGGGTTTTTATTAATTGACATCCCTGTGCCAGTGCGATTAATCATTAGATATATATAATCCCATCAAGTCACCGGAAACTGGTCTTGTAGTACATACATGTAGTGTTGATACAGGGTTAAAGGAGGCAAGCAGATATTGCCAGTGCCGAGGCGCCGTCTCGGAACATACATAATATCCAAGGACATATACAGAATAATAAACAAAACATGTAATATTTATATTAGAAAAAATATACATTGAAAAATTAATTTACATCTATTGAGACTAGAAACTGGCATGTTTATGTAAGATAATAAATAAACCCATCTTCTACATGGTTTTTCCAGTAATTATTGAATACGAATTTGATAACCCCAGGATTTCCGCATGTTTTAATGTAAACTGAGTATTGCTGTATTAAATAACAACACTCCGCACTAACATTGCTGGTTATACTCATCGTATATGATAGTTTACGAATTAAAACCACATGTATAGCTCATGATGATTGATACTTCATTAGACAGTTCGAGATTAGGTATCGCGTGATCAGCTTATATATTTGGAACGAATATAGCTAATGAGTGAACATAAACTGTTATTGAGTCTTAGCTCAGCCTTCGGCAAACCAAACATATATTCCAGTGAAATCCAGCTCTGATTATTTATGTTTCTGTTTTTGTATTAAACGAAAATTAAAAAATTAGTCATAAACAACACGCAGGATACATGTCACTCTCAACAATATGATAAATCAACTTCAATTCCATATTGATTTTAAAAAGATACAGGTATAGTGGCACTTACACCAAATCTGTGACTTTAACAGATACACGCTTATCGTCTATCCCTGGCGGATATTTGATGATCCGACTGATTGATATTTAACCCACGGCAGTTTATGGATGTTCACCTGGCTTTTATGTTACATAGAACCAGATGTTCTGTTCTTGGACACGACGGTTGTTGAAAGGTCACGATGACATGCTATATACACATGTATCTAGCAAAATCAGGAATCCGCCCCGAAGTCCTTTGGGTTTTCTACACACCATCCCTCTACTGAGGGATGTTGACTGACATCTTATAACAAACCGAATCCTGTCAGTACTGGTGTCGATACCGCTTCAGTCTGCCGTTTGCAGCAAGATCAACATAAAAAACAATTGCATAAGGCAGCAAATAAATATTTCATTTTAGCTGAATTGTACATTTTTTATAGCAGTACCGAACAAGATCGATATCCGAATGACGTCAGACCGCACATTCAGTCTGTCCTATGAAATATCGATGTTTTTTTATATTTTCATTTAAAGGTAAAAGACTTTGTCAATATAATTTTACTCACTGCGCCTTTTTCTTAATTAAAAGTCTTCAACTGGATATAAATTACTATCTTGAACTTTTAGTATTTTATTTGAGACATACATAGGTTAACTCTTGTTCGTTGTTTGAGCATGGCTAACCATTTGTTTTATTCGGATGAATTTACCAATACTTTGTATTTTTATTTTTTTTCATTGTGGCTTAATATTTCGAAAAAGTTTAATTTCAACCAAAAAACCTGGACAACAGCATGGCCAAATAATGGATGCGTATTCTTCTTCTCGTTTCAGGCTGACCTGATTTGCTTGTTCTATCGATGGTTCCCATGCTGTAAATGTCTGAAGAAAATGATGCCGACGAAAAATAGTGTGTCTACTTATTACACAGTGGATGACAGAAGAAATAGTAATTTTAATTATCACCGTCCATCTAAACAGCTCCTCGCAGTTCGATCAGAAAACGGTCATCGGTTGTTGTTTGAAGTAGATGCTTTGAACAATAAAGATTGCTCCAGCGTATAAACAACATCCTCAACTTTCAATTATATTGGTTTTAGATCAATAATGTTTCCATTATATGAGATACTATGAGTGGGTATTTAACGACAGTGAATAACAACTTATGAACATGTTTCGTTCTGGAGTTTAGAAATGGACAAACAACCAGCAGAGTCTAAAGTGCTGAAGCCATTGACTACTGTGGCATATTACCATCAAGAACGGATTTGTGGTATAGTATACTGATCTGAATGACATTTGTACGTCCGGTATTGCTCTGATTCGCAAAACTATTTTTTGTAATGGAAAGTTCACCGAATATCTATATAACGGGTTATAAATGAGAACTCTTAAAAAGAAACTCCTCTAAAAAGTTCAACAAGTGTGTGGTTATTTACCGAAATGATAACAGAAAACAGGAGGTGAATGTATCAGTTACTGACGATATTACTCTATTGTCACAACCTATACTTTAAAAGCAGAAATATCCACAGGAAGGGGTACAAACTGTTAAATCATTCGCGGGTTTACATCATTTATAGTTTCAATGTCTTTCATCCTTATTTTTGTGAACATAAACAACACGACCAAGTTTTCTAAATTGGTGAACATATAAGAAATAAATCAGCGGCACCAGTCAGTCGGTCTAAAGTATGCCGGCTCATTTTTTTCAGGGTCATGTAATGCCTGCGAAGGTCATATGGGTACCATTCCAATGTTGTAGCTACAATGCGTGGACAGAATCAATTTTAAATGACATTATAATTACACATGTAGTTACGTAGTTAAGAAGCACTTGGCATAAATCATAAAATAAATATATTTTACAAAGTATATAAAAATGTAACATCGTAGTTAAGTTGATCAACAAAATAGAAATATTAAAAAATCGTTTAAAAAACTTATGAAAAGAAACGTAATCGGATATTATTTTTATAAAGAAAATATTTCGCAAAGTTCCACTGTTCCGAGTTAAAGGATATATGTTTGTTGTACTACACTGTAAGTTTGTAAATTAAAATAAAGTTGTTTATCTAAATCGTGTTCTACATTATTGTTATTTATGTGTGAGTCGTTGAATACTATTTGGTGTTCCCCCGCGATTGACGGAGCCACAACATCTGTCTCACTTATATACCTTACGGTCGACAGACGGAAATGATCCGGCGAACGGTCAATCGAAGAAGGAGTAGTAAGCGCACATGATACCACTAAGCTGCGGGCCCTAATTAATTACATCAATTGATAGCATTAAATGTTTTTAGATATATCTTATTCTCGTGACCATGGACATTATTGGTAAAACCTCAAAGCACAAGATGTCCCGCCATGCAGATAGAGATGGGTAAGAATCTGATCAACAAGGGCCATTGTGTCTGATGTTCATTGGCCATTATATAAGACCATTTACATCTAATGAACACTGTTTCGTACAGGATGAAGGAAGATCCAAGAGCGGCGTCATAAAACCAGACTGTATAAGGGGCGGGAGCAATTTAAAACAAATGGTAGATATTAATATAATCGTAATGGTTTCATCATTATAGACAAGATGGAAGTTACAGCCCGTTAGCAGTATACAGATCTTGCCTAGCATATATGGAAAGAGGAAAGTGTAAATAATTCGATTTAATCCAACTTGATGAATCTTTCACGTTAAAAACAATTTGACCCCTTTCTTCAGAAGAACTGATTTCTGTACACGTTGGTTGGACAACTAGACTCCGTTAGGCTTTTGTATACGATCTGTTATAAAACATGAAACTACAAAGCAAACAACATAGATTCCCTCATTTTTGCTTCCATAAGACAGAAATCAGTGTTTATCAGAAAAACCAACCCGTCCATACATACAGAAAATCTACACGAACATTATCTGAATTAACGCAATAACGGAAATCCGTTCAGCAATATGTCAAATTTGGAAATGTAACGCTCTATGTCTGTGTCTGTTTTACATCAGATAAATAAGACAGGTCAGTTCACAAATCAATTCATATCATTCATATTAGTACCGTGAAACGTTTATTTAAATCAGCCACTTATCATGAATAATAGTCATATTTCTAGACAGAAAGAAAAAAACCACGTCTATCTCCGAACAGAAAATCGAATAATTAAGACAATGCAGGTTTAGAATGGTATATACTCTAGTATCGATTTGTATTCTAGCATTGGCAAATTTACGAATCGGAGTTCCTATGTTTCTTTAGTAATATGACAAATATTGGTTTTATGATCTGTAGTACTTGTCATATTTGTCTATACGCCCCCATCTAAACGCACAGATGAAAGTTTCGTGTGTACAGTGGAAAGTTGTCAAATGATAAATGAACTGTTTGTCTGGCATTTTGTGATAATGTCAGTATTCAGACACAGTTACCAATCAACCTCAGGTAAAGTAAAGCCATATTGATGTTCGTTTGGGAGTCTTCAAGTAGACTACTTTGGTTTAATTGGTAAATGTACTCAAGTGTTTATCAATTATTCGACAGAATTCCATTTCTGAATAATTGATTATTGTTTTACGCCATAATCAGCGGCATTTCAGCTACGCTGTGACGATAAAACGCTTGTTATTCTATTTGTTTGTTTGTTAGTTTTTTAAATTTTTTATTGATTATTGCTTTTACGTCATATTCGCTGTCAACTTCTTTTTCCTTTTTTGAATAAATAAGATAATTCCAACTAATAATACTCTTGACACTTAATATCACAAAGAGAAACAAATTGAACAGAAAAGAAAAC